>JAODVM010277550.1:0-50454 GCA_025400095.1 Phenganax marumi | reverse complement strand
TTCAAAACTTAGGATTTACCTGTTTGAAATTCCCACTTTGATCACAGAAACTTTGCCAGTGTAAACCGGGCCTTAGGACGACAACATTTTTAAAACAAGTTTTTCGTTTTTGCTAATTAGTTTTTACTCTTTAGACAAATTTTCCGAAACAAATCAGCACTACGCAGCCTCTGGATTTCAAAATTACGCCGGATTCACTGGAAAATGTTAAAGAGGTACATCTGTTAAATAACTGAATCTAATTTTTACGTGGTACGCGCTTTTATCGTTAGGCTATAAAGTTAGGTCACATGCAGAAGTGGTGATACTGTACTATGCGTTCGAAATTCTTTCTGGTTTCTGATTGGCCAAGAAGTTCCGGTTGATTCTCAATATTCTTTGGCTGTTACGTATTTCGAGCTTGTGAAGAAACCAACGTGCAATACTTTGCTTTTTTGGTCCGAAGTATTGCACGCACTAGTACCCAGTTCCGTAAGGCTCGTATCAAAAAGCGTGGGAAAAATTGCGAAAATGCTAAGTAAAATAATTTCCAGTAGGTTTCTTCGTTGCCGTTGGGCGAAGACCATGTCTTTGAATTTAAATTGCTCCACCTCAGTTTCGCTTCGGTGGATACCATTGATCTCGGACTTAATAATTCGTCATATCGTGCTCACTCAGCCCTACAGTTCAGCCCTCGCAATGATTAGTTATCATTTAATATCATTATATCAAAATATTTTAAGACCGTTTATGTTGCAATTGCTTGGTTTATGTAACCCGTGACGTATCATCTATGAATTTTGTTCGTTTTCATTTGTAGAAATCGAAAGTGCCAAAATTTATGATCAGAGGAAAGTTAGACTCAACTTCTTGTTGTATTACAAAACCTTTTACTGGTGAGGTAAGCCCGGCAGAGTTCTTATGTTTCCTTGCTGCCGTGAAATTTGTTTTCGTTAGTTTATTGAAGCTTTGCTGGTCCAATGTGAATATATTGTTTGATTTGAATGTTGTATTTCTAGGTAACGGTCTTGAATTCCGAGTTACCGATTAAATCAATTGAATTGCAGTTGGTGAGAGTAGAAACTTGTGGTGAGTATATTAGTACATGCGGCAATAAATTCATGCACAGTAACCACCCAAAATGTTGCTTAATGTGGGTTCTCAAGATGTTAGATTCAAACGTTTGCGCCCACGCAGTATTTTTTTTATTTTAATTTGTAGAAAGCTACTTAATTGTATCCTTGTTTTAGGTTGTGCGGAAGGATACTCAAAAGATGGTGAGAACTTAATTAAATTTAAGTGAATAATCATTAAACTATACATAATATCATCCTATTACTGTATGAGTATTGTCGTTTGACATTAGAGAAAGTAACAGAGTAGGGACAAAGAGACGAGTTTGCGTCGTATTGTGTGCAAAACTATCACACCATCTTATTCTAGGTGTTTGATATATTACAGAAAAATATAATTGCAATTATATAATTATTTAAATTACTAATTCTCGTTTTACTTGTCATTGTTTAGCTACAGAAATTCAAAATATTCAGGTAACGCCGGCAGAATATTTGTTGCTAGTTCTATGCGATTCAGCCCTTTGTCTTAACTTCTTTACTACCACATAGTGTATAAGTTGGCTTCTGTGTGCAGGTCGGTGAAGGAAATGTGTGTACGAAACTTCCTCTTCCAATTTACATGGTATTTCCAAGATTGTTTACTTGCCCGTCATTGGCTACTCCAAATTTTAAAGTTGGTGAGTGCTTCTACTGAACTTTTTTTATTTACAACTGGGCAATTGCTAGAAGATGAAATATTTAGCATCGCATGGCAAATTTAGTATCGCATATGGACCATATTCTTGGAGAAGTTTTACTGATATTGTTGCGCTTACAAGTTTTGTGCTCAGGCCAGTGGCAGTGGTGCTATATTTGTAGCCAGGAACTATGACTGTTAAAAAAACATTTTCTTTGCAGAATTCGAAATAAACGTTGTTGTGGTATTTAACGATGACTATTTAATCACTGAAAACTTTCCAATCACAATCACAAGGTTTTGATGACAATGAGTCGCAGTTTGAGTAAACAAATTTTTACGGACGAATCACGAGTGCGTAACATGGGGATGTGGTTCTACTGGGTTCTACGTGATCTCATGGTTGTAATATGACGTCATTCTTGCTAATTTGTCTTCCTGTCTTGTGTTTACAAAGAGTCACCAAACGAAGTTTCAGTAAACTCAACTATCAAAACAATGAAAAACAATTGGTTGGTAAAATGAGACGTTGCATATGAATTAATAAATTATGTATTCATCGCAAATATACATTGCAATAAACCCAAACTAAACAGAAACATCGTTTCTTGAGCAATCTGATTTTCAGCGTTATGTGAGTATAATGCATATTTTCAAAATTTGCGCTGCAAGTGCATGAATTTTTCTTTGAATCGGTTTAAAAATGAGCTGTGTATGCGAATAAGTACCATAGATGATGTATCTAATACTACAGTCTGCTGCGCTGCTCAGTACAGTTCCACGTGCTTTTCGAGCTTTCTGGGAGAGTAAAGGCGGTTTTCCATTACGCGAATTTGTTCGAGCGAAAAATAAATCTAGCGACACGATTGGCTTGCTTTGGACTTTTTTGTGTGGAATTATTTTGCTGTCCAATCACGTTTGCTAGATTTATTTTTGGCTCAAAAAATTCCGCCTAGTGGAAAACAGGTCTAAAACTGCCGACGAACACCAGCGAGGCAGCACACTATTTTCAGCGCGTTCCAGTCTCTTGCTCGGATTTATATATAGTCAGCGTGCGATTTTGAGAATTTTTCTATGGTACCGGTCGGTCGATCGATCATTCACTTGTCAATAACAGTCAGATTGCCAAAATTTTTGAGTTTTTATATCGTGAAAAAGCACGAGCGCTCTCGATTGATTACTTCACAAACTTGGGGTAAACCACAGTATAAGATCGCAGCCAGTAAGCTGCATACTCTAGCTAAGAAGCACGCTGAACTGCACCCGGGTATAATCCACGTTTAATCGGGTACTTGTCTCGGAAATATGAAATGTCGCCACGACGCTGTGGTATCATCAGTTTTAAGATATCACAACTTTATCTGTCGTTGGCTTGTATTGCTGTTGGCTCTACTCTTGGAATTGCCAGACTATTATTTTGCGATTATTTTTATTCTGGCAATGCTTAAATGCACGCTGATTACAGAAGAACAGTTTTATTTCATAAAGAACACCATTACAGGAGTATATGAAAACTAACATCTAACATTTGAACCAACAATTTAAGTATATTTATACATATATGGTGAAAAACCATTTGGTACTATAGTTATACAGCTAAGCTGTCATATAAATATAGAGTATTTTATGGAAATATTTCGATGTTACTTTCATAATAGATTTATCGTGAGTATTAAGTACATATCGAAATTTTTCCTGAGCGTTAAACAACTGAAAAGCTGTATAAAGTTATATCTAAGGTATTTAAACGTCTCGTTAGTGCAGCTCATTAAGTAATGAAATTCATCACCGACTTCATTGCTATTACATAAAATACATTTTCGGTCTTCATAAGGGATTTTATTGTAACGGCCAGATTCAACTGGTAATTTGTGGGCAGGTATTCTTAATTTTGTTACTGCCTGACGATGTTTGACGTGGGTGACTTCGTGCAAATACTCTTCAAAGCCAACATTCTTTTTTACACGAGCGAAAGTTCTCAATTTTCCAACGCTGATCGATGGAATATAGCTTGAAACGTAGATTAGCACTGACCTTTAAAAAACCCACAATTTCATACTCCCTAGCTATTCCAAGAGGCTTGCTAGGTTGCTGGCTAAGAAATTGTAGAGTGATATCACTAAAAATGCTGTCACTTTTTTGTTACCTAGATTGTTGGGACAGCGCAAGCAACAAACCGATTTTCAAGAAACCTGAGAAACGACGATCAAGTGAAAAAGATATTAAGAAAGATGCAAAGAAAAAGAAAACGTCAGTAAAAGCAGTAAAAAACAGCAAGTTGCTGTCATTCAATGATGATAATGATGATGAGGGGTGATATTCAGGTACAGCTTAGGAGGCCATAGTTTTTAAAAAATGAGCAAGGTTTTGCCAAGCGTTGCTCCTGGGGAAAAAAGCATGAAAAAAAACAGAGTGAAAAATAAACATTCACACGCATTTTAAAAATCTTTTATTTCATAAATATCCAAAACTCTACAAATTTGTCTAGTTCCTCATATCAAACACTACGCTTAATAGTGTCTAGTATGCCATTCTTTCGTTACCTATTTCAATTTCTCTCACAACCCAAAGCGAACTGGAGTGCGTCGAGGAGTCCCAGGCTTCCCTGGTGTAGCTATTTGAGACCTGAACAAAATAATTACCATTAAAAATTGTTCTGCTGATAACAATTTGAGTCAATTGATGATCACAAGACTAACCTGACAGATGAAACTTTTTCAATTTTTTCGGCCTCTCTTGCTTTTATCTGTGCTGTTGCCTCAGCCATTTCTTCTTCCATCTCATTCAATTTCT
Organism: Phenganax marumi; assembly: GCA_025400095.1. Lineage (NCBI taxonomy): Eukaryota > Metazoa > Cnidaria > Anthozoa > Malacalcyonacea > Clavulariidae > Phenganax > Phenganax marumi. Next base: position 45,930 of record JAODVM010277550.1, on the reverse strand, counting down.
CTTTTGCTACCTGACGTTTCTCCTGAAATAAAAAGTCTTGGATTATCAGTGATTTAGTTCTCAAAACAACCATAAGTGTTCGAATACTAATTAGAGCTAATACTGTTCTAATTAGAGATCAGTATTCTAATTAGAGATCATTAGTGTTCTAAGTTAAGTTGTTGTACACATACATGTCGAGTTTTTAAAGATTCCTTGACAGTGTAAAACATTGGGCCCAGTTCTGCCAACCAATAACCATCAACTGATGTAACACATTGCATGTATTCCTGGAAAAACAATTTTACATTTGAAATAAAACATTTTGAGCATCTTCGATGTGACACATTAAGGTTCTATTGCCAACTTTAGTTTTATTCGTGAAATAAAAATGCCCCATTAAGCTCTACTTGGATGCATAGCATAGTTGATTCACAAACCTTGGATGTCATTACTAGTTCATGGTAGACAATATAGTCTGGTGTGAATCCCATACCAAAAAGAGCACTTGTTGGGTGCAAGTGACAAGGCATTCCAGATCGCATGTTGACGTATTCACCAATACCCTGACAGAATGTCAAGAAAACTCCTTAATTAATAAAGAACTGTTTTGAAGTGATGCTTGTGTGCAATGAAGTTACTTCACCTTGAGTCTGGCTGCTTGATGAAAGAAGGATGAACAAATGCACTTCCTGACAACATCCCAGTCACTGCCACAAGATTTTAAAGTCATTCGATGCTGAACCATGATGTCTTTCAACTGACCGCGCACTTCGCGAACCTGCACAGTTCAAAGTATAGTCACTCCAAGTTGAATGGAACACCATTGACTACAAAGTCATTTATCATAGCAGATAGATACCTTGCGTATGGCTTTGACGTGAATGAAATGCTCCGAACACCACTGGCTTGAGTAACTGTTCAAAACAAGAACACAAAGTTAATCCAACATTGTATCGCGCGCTTGCCGTCACTTGGTGGGAAAAAATAAACAACATGTCTCTCACTTGTTTGATTTCCATTGTTGATAAACATGAAGATAGGTCAAATGATCACTTTCAGGTACAGCAAACTTCTCTCTAACTGCATCGCTCTCTTCTTCACGGCCTTTGGGGCGGTAGAATATTGCAGGAACTGATAGCATTGAGACAATAGTCTGCGGAAAGATAGCAAATAGAGGGCTTAGCTGTATTCGGAGGTTGAAATACACGTCTGTGGCAAACTCCTCACCAGGATTTCTTCACTGCATTCCATATCAATAGCGACAATCAACATCTTGGACATCGCTGGATCGAGAGGGAATTCAACCATTTGTCGACCAAGTGGCGTGAGGTTACCTGTGTTATCCAAAGCGCCAAGGATCCAAAGTTGATACATTGAGTTTAAGATATTGTCCTAGATAACAGATGGAGCTAGGTCATCCGGCGTAAGATGGAATTTACCAGATCGGGGAATAACAAGAGAGTACAAGACGTTTCTTTTCTCTTCTAGAAACATGTGAAATCGTGTAGCATTAGACAGATACCTGCGGAGGTGGGTCCATGAAATGAAACTCAAGCAAATCTTGGACACCCAGAGATTTCAGCAACAAAACGACATTAGATAAATTCGTTCGTTGAATCTCGGGAACCGTGGATATTAGAAGCTCATTCTTGTAATTACTTTCTGTGTATAGGCGGAAACATTGTCTGTAACAAACATAAAAGGCCTTTAAATCTACTTGAATCTCTGCAAAAATTCTTCAAGGTAGAGGTTAGCTTCTCGAAATGGTATCAATGTAGCGGAACTGACCGGCGGTTTACGACAGAAGAAAATCTCGTTCGGATTCTAATTCACATACCCTGGCCCCGTTCTGCCTGCTCTTCCCGACCTTTGATTGGCATTCGCCTAAAAAACAAAACTTGAATGAAAATAATGAAGTATGTTTTAGAATCTTTGACGTTTTGCTACGCACCTGGCTAATGGGATACACTTGCAAAGCGTCCATTCCAATCTTAGGATTGAAAACTTTCAGTTTACAGTAACCACAATCGATGACGAATATTATTCCGTCCACTAGGAAACAGAATGCACGAAAATTCAATGTTCTGTTAGTTTTTTCAATATTTGTCTCCTTTTCTACTTGTGAAAAGTGTGATAGCATGCATCACTCCAGAGGGGTGATTATCGCGCATACGGTTTTCTGCGGTAGATATCAAATTCCTGACGTATTCTAACCTGTAAGTGATGTTTCTGCAATGTTTGTTGCGACTATACACTTGCGCACTCCTTCGGGCGATTTTTGAAAAATTTTTGCTTGTAAATCTGAGGGTAGTTGAGAGTATATAGGTAGAATAGCGAGTAACGGAGCATCTTCGACCTCGTCCAGCCGTTCTAAATAAGGAATATTTCATCTGTTAGTTTTAGCTTCGTTAAACTACTTCAACTACTTTGCCGTTTGGAAACGTTGCCGAAGAGCTTGGATTAACTGGAGTGCTTACCTCGAATTAGCGCGCAAGTTACTTCGATATCTTCCTGACCAGGCATAAATATAAGTAGATCACCTGTGAATAAAGCAAATGAACATTGCTGACGACTTCATGATCAGTGACGTCATCATAATACATAGTCATCAGTGATCTACCTTTAGAAGGCGTAAGATGTATCTGCAGTGCTTGCTTGACAGCGGCATCAACATAATCTTCGACGACATTTTTACTGAAGAAAATCTCGACCGGAAATGTTCGACCTGGGATCTACAGCAGAAACGCAATTATTCTAATTGGTAATTAGAACAAATAATTAGCACATACACAATGATTCGTAGAATTCCTGAGGCGTCAAGGTTACCTTGTACACTGGAGAATTACCAAAGAAAACTGCAAATTTATCAGAATCCATTGTCGCCGAGGTGACGATCAACTTTAGATCTCTACGTCTGCCAATGACCTAGAAACACTGAACTTGCTTGTTTTCGATGTCCTTCCGACTGATAGCTACGCCATGACAATGAAAAAACAGTAATAAGAGTAGCGTATACCTCTCTAAGAAGCCCAAATAGAACATCTGTATTCAACGATCTTTCATGAGCTTCATCCATGATAATCGCGCTGTATCGATCCAAATCTGGTTCATTCAAAGACTCTCTCAGCAAGATACCATCAGTCATATATTTTATCATGGTCAACTGAAATATTGGACAGCAGAATAGTTCAACAAAACTTGTTTTAGCACAAAAATTGTTCATTTTCAAGAATTCTTCATCAACGTGTTGGGAGCTACAGTATTGCATTTTTAAATTCAGGAAATGCTTGAGTGAATCAACATATCTCTGACTTTTACGAACCTCAGTGGTGACATCTTCAAACCGAATGGCATAGCCAACTTCTTCCCCAAGCTTTACGCTCATTTCCTCGCTCACTCTTTTCGCCACCGACATGGCGGCCACACGACGTGGCTGAGTGCATCCAATCATACCATAATTGCTGTAGCCATCTTCGTGAAGGTACTAGCAAGAATGAAGAATGAATGCTTTTTCCCTCTCCGAACTGATAAAGGTTATCAAACTTCTACCTTTATGTTTATTATTGAATATAACTAACCTGGGTCAACTGTGTCGTTTTGCCAGAGCCAGTTTCTCCAACAATAATCACCACTTGATTATCACGAATGACGTTTAGTAACTGCCAAAAATTAAAGTTCTAATTATGCTAATTGCTAGTTAATTCTAATTGCTGATTGCTAATTAGATAACGATTCGTTCTTGATTTCTTCTAATTACATATTATTGGGTCTAATTGGAAGAATCTTTTACGATCAGAATGTGTTTTCAAGTAAATGTGGTGTACCTCTTGTCTAACAGAAAATATAGGTAGAAACTGTCGTTGTTCTTTTAAAGATTTCTGCGTCGCAAATTCGCTGGAACTTTGACTTTTATCTTTCATGTGATCTGCAAATCTCTGATTTTCTTTGTAATCATCACCTTGGTTGTCATCGTCATCCTGAAAAATATTTAGTGAACCAAAATCTGAAATTCATCTTACGAATCCCTGCGCTAAACAAATTTCAACCTATATAGTCATACATCCTTCTTTTTCTCGACGCCAAGAAGATTGCCAAGCTTCGTTCCAGCTAGTTCCCAATCTTTATGCTGTGCTTTCTTTCTCTCTTTCTCTTCACGAAATCTTCTGACCGCCAGGCAACCTTTGCGACTAATGATCGCCATATCAGATTGACCGTCCTTCGAAAATAATGGCATGTTTTAACAGAGATCTATGGGTTTAACTACATTAGGAGTCACAGAATGAGATGGAAAGATTTCCGGGAAAGAAATGTGAACAAAGCAGCCGTAAAAGAAGTGAAATGTCCAGGGTAAAGTTTAATTGTTTCTTCCACCTTAACGGGGATGACAGGTTCTGGTTGTTTTGTGAAAACAATTCTTCCATCCAGAAATGGCGGCACCATATTATGCACGAGCAAATGAACTCTGTTCTGCTGTTCATCTTCGAAATCGTCATCAACTTCTAAACGTTGAACAACTCCGCTTGTTAGCATTCTGTTTGTTTCCCATTTCTCAATGTCCTGAACAAAAAACAACACCATTGTATTAGAAAATCTATATTTTTTAATAGAATAAAACACAGTATGTGTCTTCGTTTTACTTTATTAATTTGTCTTTGCTGAGCTGAAATTCTCTTAAACTGTTTCTTTGCAATCGCCTCTTCTTTCTGCTGCACATATTCTTCACTGACGTTTGCAAAAGGATTGTGAGTCTCATCTTGACCACTGTCCATATCATACCAAGCTCTGTCAAGGCGCTAGAAAGACAAAACCATTGAAACCTTTCATAATATGCAGAAAAGTTTTCAGTGATGAAGATAAGAAACCTTTTGTTCTTCGTCCCAGTCCCTTCGTTCTGACTCGGACATTTCTTTTGATGTTTCTTCCGCGCCTCGTTGGGCTGCAAGAAAAACGTCATTGTATCTCAAACGAGAGTTTTAAAGAACAAAACTAATCAAGGAAAGATTAGACATGAGATGCAGCACATGGTATACAGGTAGAGTACTATAGCATAAACTGCACCTTTTCCTCGTGATAGTCTGGGTGTAAAACTCTTTTTATCATTCGCCCAGCTGTTGTATTTATGTGTTGGAGTAAAAGCTGGAGTTTCGTTAACTTTCCTGCCGTTTTTTCTCTCGCTTCGATCTCTTCTAGACACATCAGATCGTGCTGGTGAAGGTGCATCCCAGTTTCTTCTTGAAGGCGTCATGTAGTCCTCCTCATCCCACGCACTGCGAGATGGTGTCTTTAAATCTAAAAAACGCCGTGCGTTAACATGAAAAATTGGCTGATCTTTCAATTTTGGAGAGAGTCATTCTGATGAACAAACCTCGTGAACCTCGACTTGGCGTATACTCGCGCTGGTCCCTAGATCTTCGACTGCTTGGCGTCTCCTCCCAATCATAGCCTCCTCGTGTCGACCGCGTACTATCCCCTCTACTCCTAGATGACCTCTCCTTATCCCTAGATGACCCTTCATCATGACCGAATCTATCCTTAGACGACTCCTTTCGTCTCCTAGTATCAGCATATACCCCTCCTCTTCTCTGTTCTTTTTCTCTTTCATCTCGCCTCCTCTTCTTTTCACGAAACTCATCAGACACTCCGCCTGGGTGCGAAGGTGTCTCGACCATCTTTGATCTATAATGTCTGTGCTTGGCCAAAGCCACTGAACTATCATCATCCTCCCACGCATCTGATCTTGATTTTTTTGCACGTCTTTCCAACTCGTATTCTCGCTCCTTGCGTTTTTCCTCCGCCAATTTTTGCAGTCCCAGCTTACTACTTCCAGACGAACTTTTCGGGGTGCTGTTCCCGCTAGACTTCCGCACAACCAACCCACCAGGGGCGTCTGAAGACCCTTCTAATCTACTGACGTTTGAGCCGTCAAAACTCATGGTATGGACACAAGTATACCAGTAGTTTACCCTAATTATCGAGGAAATTTATACAGAAAGTTATAAACGAATAAAAGAACCAAGACACTGGATATAAACTGTAGCTTGGCATACAATCAAAAGTTGAACCAATTCTATTAGAATATTTTATATTTTATGAGAATCATATACTTGATTGAATTGTTTATGTACAGACTAGCCACGAAAACATGCATGCGACTTTTTAATAATTGTGCGCCCTTCAGTCCTTCATCTGATCCAAATTAAATCAGGTGCGATTTCTTCGCATAATCAAAATCCCAACGAATACGTTCATAAAGCCTCCACCCGATGAGAAATCAATAAAATCCAGCTTCTTTATCCATGGAAAACGTAGAAAAAACGTAAAATATCAAAAAATATTACTTTTCCGCCATATTGTTTTTCTCAATATGAAAATTTTGAACATTAATAAATACTGACCAATCAGAGGCCAATGATTGGTAATTATGTGCATAAAATACTGTTTTGTATGATTATGCACTTGTGAGATAATTTATGCAGTTCAAAAAAACAACAAAAGACTTCTTTGACAGAGTTTGAATATTTTCATTTTGTTTTTTCTTTTTGAAAAACATGTCTGATTCTGAATACGACAGTGACGATGATGACGATTATATTCCAGGTTGAGTATTTTAAGTAAAAATTTGATCAATAAGCATTGTGTACGGTAGCAAATGATGTATATTTTAGATAAGGTTCAAAATCAACTTTGACAGCTGAATTTAAACTATTTTGTGAGCTGTTCGCTCTGGAGCTCCAAAAAAGCTTTTTCTGTTTTTGATATGTAATTGATAGAAGCTTTTTGATGCTATGGTGTCCGGTCCTCAATCACAGTGTCCTCAATGTATTAACATAATACTGTTGCCCTGTACGTATCAGAACACAATGCCATTGGACCACCATTGAGAAGAAACCTGTAGTGCTTTGTAGAGTCTAACTAGGCTGCATGGTTGCATGCTCATGTTGCTTTGGCCCAAACACTAAGAGACTTCTTGTATCAATACAGAAGAACCATCAAGTGAGGAAGAATTAGGTATAACTGATGTAGCCGAGAAGAAGACAGACAAGGGGACAAAGGAACGCACACTCAGGTATAATCTGCATCCTTTACAGACAGAGCTTATTCCTGGGCTGGCAATGGTTTATCTTTAAGCTTTAAGTTTGGATCTGTTGCAAAGGAAAAGAAAAGGCGGCATTCAACTTGAAGACGATGAAAAAGCCTCGAGTCAAGAAGAAAGTGAAGAAGAAACTCTGGAAGAGCAAGAAGATGAGATAATTGCAGAAAATGAAGAGTTGAAACAAAAGAAAAGGGTTGATGATCTCTGGGCAGCATTTAAGAGGGATACAGCCGCCGTACGACCAGCTACTTCATCTAGCGTAAAAAGTGATGGAGAAAAAGTAGTTGATGAGAGTCAACGAGTGGAGGATTCAGCAAGTTCTGTTGCACAAAACGATGTGCCTAAGAAAGTGGAGATCACAGAAATCTTTGATTTTGCTGGAGAAGAAGTGACGCAAGTGTTTGATTATAATTTGAAAATCTTGAAACTTCCTTACTATTTGCTTATTTGCCACAAAATGCCTTCCTTGTAGAATTACAAAGGCTGTAGATGCATCTTCTATGAAGCCTGCTACTAGCAGAGGTGAAGACAAGCCTCCTTTAAAAACTACGTCTGCAGTTCCGTAAGTATGCATAGAAAATTGTGGTTACGTGCAGCAACAGGTCATGCTCAAACTGATTTTTTGAAACAGCGTCAAACGTTCTTCTGGTGGTCTTAGCAACGTTCTAGGAAAAATTGGAAAGAAACCGAAATTGAGCACTTTGGTATGGTTTAAATGCATATTTTGCTACTGAAAAATGGTTATTATGAATCTCTGGCTCAGTTAGAATCATCTTCAAATATAGGAAAAGACAAAACTGGATTGGAACTCATTCAAAAAAGAAGAAGGAATAGAAGATGAATTAAGAACGAGCAATAGAGATGGGTAGATTAACGTTTTCTTCTTTTTGAGTTTATTTTGTACACTGATATTTTAAAGCAATGGTTGTCCTTGTTTGTAGGTATTTAGAGAAGCAAGCATTTCTCAACAGAGTTGACTACAAACAATTTGAAATTGAAAGAGACATAAGACAAGGTTTCAGAAAAAAGTAAAACAAGGGAATAACTGACGTGGCCATATGTTTCTTAGCTTAAGAAATTAAACAAACTTTAGCTTTTGTTGGCAGAAAAGTGTTGGTGGTTTGTCGATGTCATTCCACAACCAGTACCACCCTGTCATTAAGCTTTGCCTTCGGGTATTCTACAGCAGTTGTTGAAGGATTAGGCAGAGTTATGAAAGGGACTTTGCATTTCTAATGCTGAACGTCGAGAACACTGCACACTTGTTGTTTCACTCTATGTTGAAGAAAATGTATGGATGTATGATTTTCTTGTGGAATAAACTAAATTGAGACATTTGTCACTAATTAACTTACAAACTGTGCATACATTTGATTGGATTATTGGAACATAATTTAATTTGTTACAGAATGCATAATCACGTATATTTTAAGACAAACTTTCCATTGTTTTGTAAGCCTGCTTAAGCTCATGCAAAAGCACTCGAAATTTATCAGAAGTCATAGTTAATGAAACAGGCTCGTTTTTGGAGCTGTCTGCATTCACTGTCTTGAATCTTAAATTGACTTCCGGCTCTTGTAATTCCTTCATGTGACTTGAGCCCAAAACATAGTCCACCCTCCATTCTAGATCTTGTAACTTGTTCAGACGAAAACTCGTGGTTCTTAGGTAGTCTTGAAGCTTGATCAAATTATCTTCATAGACTTTATGCAGTGATAAAGAATGTTCCCTTGGAAGCCCAAGTTGTTGTAGCTCGTTTGAAAGCGAGTCACCATCAACACTGTACTTTGCAGCACTTGAAAGAATAAACGAGAGAGCAGCAATACACGCTTTCACGTCGGAATGTTCAAACTTCGCATCAGCAGTAAATTTTTGAACTTTGGCGTAGTCTATATTATCACCGCACAAGCTCTTCGCAACTTGAAGTGATAGAAGTTTCATTTTTACTGAACTGATTCTAGAAAGAATGCTTATTTCAGCCAGCACCCAATCGGGGCAATCAAGATCACCACAAAATCGAAATTTCATGTTAAAATTGAGTTTTCTTTCTTTGATCTCCTTCGAGGTCGATCATTCTAAATTATCACTAGCTGGTCACGTGAAGAGTCATCTTAGCCCGGGATCGGATTGAATCGGAAGTAATCGGAAGGTTATCGCGCAGTGATGATTGAAACGGCCGTCATTTTAAGGTTTTAAGGAGGCAGTGCAGCCTGATCGCAGGTGGATATTACAAAAAATATGGCGGTTCCCCAAGAAAGAATCGCTTTCCCGCTGGTTTGCCAAATTTGCAATTTATATTTGTCAGTTCTGCCCTATTATTGTTTGCAAAAGATCTTGACATCAAGACGTCGTCGTGAGTATCAACGTTTACTCACAATAACGTTATGAACAATTCAATATCGCACACTCTTTATAGTGCGATGCTACGATTCGACTTCCGTGTTTGTGCCATCGTAATTTTCCTTGTTTATAATATTTACTCGTATGGTGTATGGAAGCAATATAGCATGGAACATAAAGAAGCCTTGAGTGGCTTAAATCTGCTTTATCAAATGAAAGATTATGCGAGAGAGAAATGTCGAATCTCCGACGGCAAACTTTTAGATGTGAAATTACAGCAATCTTTAAAAGTTGCAAAGGGACGTAAACGAACAAATGTGACAAAAGGCACAGTCGAAAAGGAAGTGACTTTTATTTTAGTCGGACCTGCAGTTCGTTGCTTAAGCAGTAATATTGCTTGGCTAAAAGCAAGATATGCCAGAGCCAAAGTTTTATTAACTATAGACGCTAAAGATATGTCAGATAATGAAGATGCAAGTTTAATTACGTCTGCTTCAGATGGTCTACTCTTGGGCAGATTCATTAACACTCCTGCAGCACTTAACCATGCAATTCAACTGGTTATTACTAAATACTTCATGATCATTGATCACAAAATGGATCTTGCCAATATGAAGGATAATTTTACAGAGGTTTTTCTTTCAAATATGCCAGGCTATGATATCATGAGTGGCTCTATTGTAAATGCACTAGGAGAATTTACTATTCCTTGCAAACGACTGCAAATGAAGCATTGGGCTTACTATGAAAAATTCCAATATAATGTCAGTGGCAACGTCCTAGACTGTGATGCGACTTCTTTGAATTTTATTGCCCGCCGTGAAGCGCTTCCTCACGTTCATATTTTTGATGAAAATCTCAAATTGAACTGGTTAGAAGATTTCTTTTATTCTCAGTTGCAAGACGTAATAGTTGGAGTTCTACCTGAAGTCATAATATGGCAAAAAGTGCTCAAAAATTGTGAGAAGACAGAAGTGCCCACTTCAAAAGAAAATGAGCTATTGCTACCCTTTGCCAAGAAGCATCAGTTGTTTTATTTAAGTTACAAGAAAAGGCGCATTGATGTTTGCAAGAATGTTAGATCATTGGCTTGCAGTGCAAATGGCATTCAAAGGACTTGGGGTATTAAACATTGGACAGATGAGGGATTTTCAACTTATCCGTTTATAATAGAGTCCTTGGAAAATGCTTTACATTTTGGAACAAGGCGTCTTGAGGAATCGAATCTTATGTACGTCATTGAAGGAGGAACGCTACTTGGCATGGTCAAACTACGTGATATTTTGCCTTGGGATCATGGAGATGTTGATACATTTGTGTACGCTAGTAGACGAAAAGTGATAGACATGGTCAAGCAGTCATTAAGGAAGTATGGATATGAGCACTGGCTTCTTCACTCAGGATTCCATACATATGTCACTGATGATCCCACCTCGTTAAATGGATGCATCGTTTACTTGACGAGAAGAGTGAAACCGAAGGCGATTGTTTACATGAGGCATCGAGACAGACTACTTCCAGTGAAAAGAGATCTGTTTCGATTCTTGCGTCAGTTTTATGGATCCTTATTTTTAGAGAACCACATGAAGTTTTCAAATCAAAGAAGTTATTGTTTTACACCAGGTCATCATGCCTGCATGCCTGATTGCAGATGGGATGGCTGTGGGGGAGACATGCCATGATAATACTTTATTTAGACTACAAGAGAGACCATCATCATTATAATAGCTTTATTTTAATATTTAGCATCAAGAGTTTTCATGTAGGATGAAAGTAATGTAAATACACAAGTTGCTGAGTCAGTAAATCTTCTCTGCAAAGAGGACATTCAGCCTAAAAGAGATGGAAAACATTGAGACTTGACTCGTGTTCTCACAGCTCCATACAAACCCTTATTAATCTGTACGTAACCTTATTTCTACACCATTCATTGATGCAATACCAACAAAACAGGTGACCACATGGAGTAGCAGTTATGTCGTGTAATTTCTCCAGACACAAAGTGCACTTGTAGTGTGTTGCCACGCCCTGTTCTGTCGAACGCTCAATTTTTTCTCTGTGATCTGCTTTGCCATTCATAATACCCTTGATTTTTGGAAAAGCCTAAACAAATCAACTTAAGCATATAGTTTTACACACTAAGTATGGGACTAGACAATTTATTCACCGATTTAACAATCAAAGTTTGCTTCCGAGAGGCATGGCATTTGTAATCACCTCTCTGGTCTGCTGTAGAAGTTGAATGAGGGATACTACAAGATGCATTAACGTCACCCAACCGAGCACTCTATATGTGAGATTGTAGTATTCATTTCTCTGTACACCACGTGCCAGAACCTGAAATGAAGGTCATAGTTTATAATACCAATAAACTTCCACATTATGTCTGGTTACTAGCTCAACATATCGAATTCTCACGTAATGAATTCCAGCCAGTCTTTTGGCAACTTGATAATAAATACTTGAAAAGTAAAAAGTCATGAGATGTAATCTTTGAAAAACTAGAGAACAATAAAAGCAATAAAAGAATTGCAACAGTCTGATGAATTAATAGCCAATTAATTGTAACAATAACGCACCATTTATTAATTGTTTTAACAGAGGCAACAAAATAAGAATTATATTGTTGATATTAGGATCACTGTTAAGTGCTTCACATTGTAATGTTAATTCGAGCCTTCTCAGCAATTTCTTGCTTAGGTAAGGAACAAGAACTTGACAAAAAATCATCACACTTCTTCCCTAAGAAAAAAACTTGTTCATGACTGTTGTTGTTTTCAGTATTTTTTGTCGTTAACTTGATAAGACACTCAAGTCTCTTTTTCATATCCTTGATGTGCTCTGCATCTGTGGACAGAGTATTGCATTTACCCATAGTGTTGGGATATTCCACCCTGCTTGGTCAACTTGAATAAGACTGCAATATTCTTCTCCAAGTGTTTGATAGCCTAACAGGTAAATGTTTTTACAATTTAAAACCATATCCAAGTGTTTGTGCTCAGAGTACTATACATACCACACAGTGTGGTTATTCCAAAGTAGAAGATGTCTGCGAATAACTCTAGCTCTTCCTTCCGCTTGATCCATGACTGGGTTCCTATTGCCAGAACAAGAAAGACGAAAACTTAGTAACCCCTCAAAGGTTCTCACCCTAGCTAGTAAAATTGTCCAGCATCGTTGAGTAACAAAAGAGGAAACACTGAATTTCACTCTTAACATTTTCAACAAGAGTGAGCTGTATAGGCCCAGAAAATTACCTGTCAAATCTCGAAATAGCTCGCCAAACCAGTTTTGAAGGAAAGACTTGTATTCATCATCTTTTATATGAGCTTGAATTATTTCTGATTGCCCTGCTTTTACAGGCATTACAATGTATCTTATACTATTGTAATACAGTGGTATATATATTTTCACTCCCCCCCGTCTAGTTTGCACGAATTGTTAAAGTACAACTAAAATGTATACAATCAATTTTCAGGAACACGTTTTAGACGGGGGGTATCATTATTCATGGTTAATAAAACTTTTGATTATATTTGGGTGGACAAAATGTTTTGTTAAAAGTCTGTTTAAAATGACTTACAAATTGAAGAACATGGCTTTTAGTGGCAAGAGGCGATTTTTAGGTAAAATTTTTCGCAAAGGAATTCAAACTATACAGGTATTTTTGGCGTTTTTATTCATATTGCTTATACTCTATCAATGGCAACAGCGAAAACAGTTTAAAACCAGGCTCACTCAACTGCTTGAAACTCGCACAATATATCGTCAAATGCGTAATTATTCAGCTAAAGTTTGCAGTAGCGTAAATTCTTTACCGAAGAGTAAAGATTTTGATATTAAAGTGCCTTTTAATATCGAAATTGATATGAAAAAAGTTAGTTTTGTGTTTATAAGTGAACCAAACTTGGCCTGCGTGGAAGTCAGAATAAAAGAACTGCAAAAGTTGTACCCAACGGTGAAAATTATCCTTGCATTTCAAAGCTTGGATATGACTCCCAAACATTATACTGCCAGCTCGTTTCCTTCGTTAAAGAAGGTCGTTAATATAGGCAGTTTCATCAGTTACGCAGACGCAGTCAAAAACGCTGTTCCAGTTGTAAAAACTAAATACTTCATGCTGCTTGATTCAACACTAGCCATAGCTGAAATAACTGACAGTTTTGTGGAAACGCTAATGAGTAATATGTACTCGTTTGACCTTCTTGGTGGCTCGTTACTCACTTCTTATAATGAGTTTGTTATACCATGCCATAGTCTGCAGCTAAAAAACTGGACACTCTTTGAAAAATATGAATATAAAGCAAGCCAGAATTTGATGAAGTGCGAGTCGACTTCACCACATTTTCTTGCTGAAACCGATGCATTTAAAACTGTTGTGAAGCACATTGATCCCACTATGGGTGCAATGTGGCGGGAGGATTTCTTTCTTCATGCTAATGAGCTGTTAAAAGTCGGTACATTACCAGAAGTTATTTTCAAGAAGAGTGCCACAAAATCTTGTCGAGTTATGGAGTCTCATTTTAACACGAAAAAAGAAATTGACAGTTTACTACCATTTGTCAATAAACATCATGTTTTAAACTTTATTAACCGAGATGGTAATCGAACCACAATATGCGATGGTACGGATCCAATGATTTGTAGTGAGAAATACGTTTTTCCTAAGTGGAAACTCAGACACTGGGCATACAGCGGTCTTACTGCGTTTCCTTTCATCATCAAACGTTTGATTGATGCCTTACACTTTGGTTCAGCACAACTGGAAAAGAATGAAGTGCCATATGTTCTTGAGGGTGGGACATTATTAGGGTTTATTAAAATACGAGAGGTCCTCCCTTGGGACTCCGGTGATGTTGATACATTTGTCTACTCAACACGGCGAACTAGTATAAATTTGGTGAAACAAATTGAGAAACAGCATGGCTACGACTATTTGCTTCGTTGGAATGCGTTTCATGTGTATGTAACGCCACACCTGGCAGCTCATGATGGCTTAATTGTTTATGCTGTAAAGAGAGAAGACCCAGGCCCCTTGGTGAAAATTCGAATGCATGGTGAACTTTTTTCTGCACCTCGAAATATGTTCAAATTCATACGAGAGTATTATGGGTCTTCATATTTGGAAAGTCGTATTCGTTTTGGTGATGAACGTGTGTCATGTGACTATGAGGGACACCAGGCCTGCATGCCTGATTGCAGGTGGAGTGGATGTGGTTCAGGGAGACAGCAGTTTCCTGCCATTTTAACATGACTATTTGTCCAGGTAATACTCAAGTATTTGGCATTTAAGTTCATCTTAGATTACTCAACTTTGTGTACTGCCAGATGATATTGCTCGTCAAGGTGAAACCTTTGCCACATAATGGGGCAAATAGACTAACTCAGCTGCTGACAATATATCCCAGTGCACCTTGCTATGTCTAATTTCAGGCAATATTACTTTGCCATTAATTGCTTCCACACCATTACCAAATACTGCCTTGTATACAATTTCACGTTTTTGTTTAAAAATTTTTTAATATTTATATGAATTCACAAAAATTACAAGCTTTGCTGTTGTTATTAATACAAAATACATTTTTATCCACGCAAGTTATGACAAACGCTTTGCAGCTGTTTTTGAAGCAACCAACCACACCTCTATTTGCGCGGTTCGTCAGCTGATGCTTGTTGCTTTAATGTACAGTACAGATAACTACAATACAATGTAGTTTGAATATGAAGTAGAACTATAATCTATTAAAATACGTGTCTGCTAAAATTAGTTGTGCTTTTCTACTTTCGCACAAGTGTCAGAGCATTCAATTTATTTATTTCTCGGCAGTTTCTTAAAGTGTTGAAGAAAACAAATTTTCTTAAGTGTTTCTTTGTGATCAATACTTATATCTTTAATCTGTCTGAGTTGAAACTCTCTTTCTGTGGAAGTTGTATGAAGTCGAATTTTTCAAAACGATGATGATGGCTAGCAGGATCTATATTTACAATGCAAGAATATTTTAGCCGCAATTTATTTACCCTCTGTATTCCTGTGACGTTTTTAAACTAGCTCACGTACGCTAACTTTTCATTTTCTTGAGAAAACCCTATTCTGCATTGATTTTACAAACGCAGGAAGTTCTTATTCTTTTAAGACGTTTTTGCTCGTAGCCTTGTCGTGTAAACTGCAATCCTAAATAAACGATGCTTATCCTTCCTGAAATGCCCTTTTTCCAGCGCTCGTTGCCGATGTACACCAACCAGCTGCGTCTCCTGTTGTTCTCCATACTTTCCATCCAACTTCACAGCTCTTTTTCTATCCTTTTCCGAACTGATACTTCCTCTTCGCTTTACTTTCCATATTTCTTTGCATTTTGTCTCCCAGTAGTCGATATTTCTAGCCTTTAAACCTGTGCGATACAACGTTTCACGACACAGCACGTCAGACATCGATAAAATTGCTTCATTTAGTGTCGAAGGCAATAGCATGTCTTTGATCATGCTGTACTTTCGACCTTTGTAGTCCACACAAAGTTTTCCTGAATGGACTCTACTTCAGACAGTGTTTGTTCAACTTATTTGTGGCTAAGAATAAAGCTAGCAGTCGTTCGTTGCGCTATTGAACAGGTGTTTACTAAAATCGTTCACTGGTACCAGCTACGATACGCTTTCCCGCGCCTCCTTTTGTTTTCTGTGAAAAACGAGAACACTGCGAACAATTTATGAGAATTTTTTATTATGGAAGAAAAATTATGTTCTTTTTGATTTAGTTTTCATATTTCGTCTCAGCCACGTGTGAGCAAAATGCGTTCAGTTAGACTTCACCTGCCAACACCACATGTTTCCTCAAGTACTCCCGTTTCCTCGTGTTCTCTTCCTAGATCTTTGGGAAGAACAGTTTAGGAGACTACTGTCAGTTTCCGGTCAGTTAAAAACTAAATTTTCCAGCGAGGAGGCCGGGGTTCTTAGTAGTGGTGTTTAGTAAAGCATTCTTCTCATTTGTGACACAGAGACGAAAATTTTTCAATCATATCAGGTCACAATGATGAAAGACAAGGGCAGTGATGCTCTTGCAAATCAAGCAGTGATTAGCGACCTGTAGGGGTTGCCAGACAATGATGAATCAAAGAAATTTCGCAAAAAACACAATAATAACAGCATGCGTGTGTTCGTCTCAGTGGAATCTCAGTGGAATCTTAATCTCTTGAACTTTTGTGGGATGTGGAAATTGTTTGTAGAGGATGAGTGGGCGAAAGTGACTTCAATGATATGCAATAAAGAATGAGCTGGTTTTGCATATGTCTTAATTTATCAGCGATCTCTTTTCAATTTAATTTGTTTTTAGGTTTCTGGAAGTGATGATATGAGGTGGCAATTGGAAAACTCGAAAGACTTCACCGAACAAAGATAAATATATCACTTTTGATTCCAAAGGTACTGATGATATGGTGTTTTGATGCATTCTGATGACGTAACTAAACTGATTGCAAAAATATTTGAAGAGAATGATCACACATACTTCGCGTAATTTTGAAAGTTTTGAAGATTCATTGAAATTGCGAAAGGGAAGTTGTATAAGAATCATTTTCGTGATCAACTATTTTTGTTTAAAATCCCACGCACGACAATATCATACCTCGAACGTATTATTCATATCCCTACTTTAAAATGTTCCCATTTTTCGTTCGAAAGTTTTTTCGGCTT
The DNA here is from genome assembly GCA_025400095.1 of Phenganax marumi. NCBI lineage: Eukaryota > Metazoa > Cnidaria > Anthozoa > Malacalcyonacea > Clavulariidae > Phenganax > Phenganax marumi. Next base: position 28,832 of record JAODVM010277550.1, on the reverse strand, counting down.
TCTTCTCGAGAAATTGCCCAGTGGTTAAACGTAATTCACACCTGCTCCGCAACTTATTTTCGAGGCAAACAAACATTGCTGCGCATTTGGCGTGACATGCTGTGTTTCTCAGCATTTCGCTTCTTTGCTCTTGTGCTGCAGGGTTGACATTCCTAGTCCCTGTGTTGCATGGGTGCTCGGTTTGCTATTTATTGAACTGAGAACGATCCATGCAAGATAGAAAGAATCTAGCGCACCCGAGTTAGACGTAGTTAGAACTTGGCGTAGAAAAACGTGGGCTTGTGCAAACAATACCCTTGTCAACTTTTTCGACAAATCGCTTGGTTTGACCTCGTTGAAAACGACGGGTTTCCTCAGCAGTAAAAGATAACTTCCACTCAAACTCTTAGAGAAAACCTGTATAGCTACGGAATATATAATATAGTTGTTAGTTGAACTATTTCTCAAAAACTTCAACCTTAATGACGAGGATGAATGAACCCGGGAAATTTCATCGTTTGGGCTCTAGAGTTTCGGTGCTCGGAAAAAAGATGTCACCGGGTGCTAGTCACGTGACACGATTGTTGTTCCGTGACGTGATTGAATCATGGCGTGATTAAAAGCGCCGGGTTTGTTTTTGCCGCGAGATGAGTGCATGTTTGCCCAACAATACCTTATAATTATGCAAAGTTTATATAATCTATTTTGGTTTGACGTTATTAAAAACACTGTTTGCAATGAAGAATTGAAATTTCGAAAAACGTTGCAGAAAATATTCGCATTTTTTCGTTGTTTTCCACTCTTATCTTTTGCAGACGGGAAAAACTTCGAAACGTCGTCACTTTTCGATAATTTTTTTCAACACGTGTGAAGACTTGTTTTTAGCCGAACTACATACGCTGGGGGGGGGGAGAGTGCGTCATTCGTCATTTGTTATTGTTTTTCACGAGTAATTAAAGGGCAGAGAAAAACGAAGGCACGAGTATTTTAGACTTTTTCTCTCGTGACTCCATAGTTTCTTCGTAGAAAGTGGTTTAACAATGCTTAAGATGTTGTGTTCTGACGGTCCGTCATTGCGCCTTGCGGATAGGCCGTTATCGATGTCTGAAATGGAGAAACAGCTCGATTTCTCGTACATTTACGAGCGCAAAGCTCATTACGAGTTGTCAAATGAAGAAGTAAAAGGCGTCGAAGAAACGGGGGGCAAATCTTTCGATCAAGATAGTCCAAGCAGAAATCACTGCGTAAGCCACAAGGAGTTTTTTCCTAGTCTGGAGGCAATTGATGAAGAGCAAGGAGAAGATGAAGCGTCAAAAGTCGTAGCTGAGCTTGGGATGAAGTATGATCTTTCGTTGCCAGACCGACACTACAACAGAGCCGTGAATCAAGGGTATTTGCAGCATCGGAAGGGAAGGCATTATAGAAGAAAACATTTTGCAAAAGAAAACGATTTTCTGCGTCGGGAACGATCGGTTACTTTTTAGATATTTTGTTTCCCGGAACATGATGTCTATGATTTTACCTTTGAGTTTGAGAGAAGACGACTTGATTTGCGTCAAGTGGAAGCGATGTTGTGTAAATTTGTACAATAATACTGGGAGATGTAAAATATTTTCAAATACGGACGGTGGTGTTGTTTTGATTGCCCCATACATCGATGAAGGTTCTAACTTGCATTTGATGTCTTCCTGCAAAAGTTTATTGAAACTTGTAAAAAGATTGTTTCTGGTGGCAACGAGGTGTGCTGATTCTACTGATGAAATTTCAATGCTGATTTTTGGCTGAGCGCATGCCCGCGGTAGTATTGCGGTGTTTTTTTTTTATTAACATTCTGAATCTATTTTCGAGTTATTTAAGCTTGAGTAAAAGCTAAATTCATGGCTATTTGCTCATAAAGTGGGACGGAGAAAATACAACATTGTGCAGTGCAAGGAGATTCTATATTGGCGGATTAACGGGGGAAAATGCAGTCTTCGACCAGACTTGGACCAGTTTTCGACACGGCTCAGCGTGGGCTAAGATATTACAATGCCAAAACAACAACTCCTGAAACTTTCATTGGAAGAAGTATTTATGACAACATTGGTACATTTGTTGTCCATGGCATTGCAGGTTGAAAATCTTAACGAAGATATGGATTTGCGCTGTTTGTCTCGTACGGAGGGATTGTTTTTGGTATATGGCCTTGGTTTTTCTCGCATATTCAAACATGTGTTTTGTTTTAACATTTCATCGATTTGACTTGACCTACTCAGGAGCTTGATGTTATCTTTTAATACAATGTATATTTGGATGGAAACACCACGGACATAAAAAGTCACTAAACAAAATTAACCTCTTACGAAACGATCAACAATAAAGATTTGAGGAGGACCTAGCCAGCCTGCATTTGGTGCTATCAAGTGCAATTGCTTGCGTTAAGAAACCGGAATAAAGATAAGTTATGGACATTATCCTCCAAACTTATCTATCATGTCAAGAACAGGGCAAATGTAGCGGTGCATAACTTTGTAAACATGACTTAAGAATCCCGCGGTTTCAACTCATTGTTTAAACGCATATGGTCCATTAAAAAACCTCGCTGCGAAATTATAGACATTGTGTGGCAAGATTAACAGATGTAGCTCGAAAGAGGTTATAACCAATAGTTTGAATCTTAATGTATTAATTGAGGCAAATTTTAATGCGAGTCCAAGTGCTGATCTTATTGATTCCCAGTTTAATAATAGGTATCTTTCGAGTGTATGCAAATATGTTGTTTTTAACAAAAACTACCCTACTGTTCGACGCCGCTGAAACGTAGATCATGAATAATCCACGAGGTTCGCTTGTCTTGGCGCCAAAGGTATTTCATTGAGGAAGTTTTCATTAACTAAGACCAATAAAAAAAAACATTTAAAAAATCGTAACTTTTGCAAAACGACAGCCACTTTTTCTTGCATTTCGCGAGTTGCTTCGCTATTTCTGTTGTCATTGAAAACACTTAAAACTTACAAAATTGGGATCGATTTCGTTCAAGATGGTTCCAACAAAGATTCATCAATTGTGTTTTGGGTTATGTTTTGAATTGTTACAAAACAAATACAACGTTGTCATAAAATTTTTCTAACTACTTCGATTGTTCTCCAAAGTGCAACAAGTGTTGCACTTCATTCCGTTTACAACAAAGTACATATTTCAAAGGCGAGAATCTAGCGTTTTACCTGCAGATATTGATTTTGAACTTGCTTCTAAGTGACCTTGCTGTTTCGCATCGTGATATAGACATCAGATAGTTTACTATGGCATACTACATACTTAGTTTAGCAACTATAATTTTATCCTATATATATTGCTTAATCGTGATCGTTTTGTAGACAAGAGAACTAGGCTCTAGTTTTGTGAAAATATATAGCGTTTATATTCGTATGAATCGACTCGCTACGGATTGAAAACAACTTGAAAAATTTTCAAGTACTGTAAATACTAGTAAACTTTTATTATCTCTATAGTTTGTGTACATATAGATTTCCAGGTTTATTTAATGGTCTTAAAATAGATCTACTAGGATTATGAATGTATTCAAAAGGGGATTTGACTAGGGATGTTTTGAAGTTATCAAAAGGAAGTTATGTGTGAGTAGCTAGGCTATCATTTGGAGAAACTTGCAAAATCGTTCATCCACCCGAGTACGTTGCAAAACAACATGATCTGTAACGAATTTCGCCTTTCTGTTGTATTTGATGTCTCATTCCTCATCTCATGAATCTACCAATCACCATAAGTTATCTTCAGTTGCTATCTAATTTTTTCTTGTACAAACAGGGATTAGTAAATGATGACTTTTACTAGATCTCTTGGAAGAAAGTCTAGAACTGATAAAACTATCGTTAGTTTAGTTGAGGTTTCCTTCAGTAATAACACTGGATCAACAAGAGATCATTTCTAACTGGATCTCTGGGAATAAAAGTTCAGAAGGCGCAAAGAAATGTTGATTAGGAGTACTTTTGTTTGATCCAGTGTTTTTTCAAGAGAAACTGGAGGACGTGGAAAAAAGTGTGCTGCGATTTCCAACAAAAACCATTTTCCTCACATGCGATTGAGATGATGCAGAAACGTCATATTAAAAGCAAAGTCTAAGTTGACTGACTAAAAAATAAATGGTACATACGCTAAAAACTATTCAACAGTGTTGCCAACTTCTAACTCAACACCTTGCCACCCATTAACATCACACGTATCATGCATGTCCTTTAAAAACATTTCCTCGTGTTCACGGTAAACAACTCTTTCTATTTTTATCCAATCTATTTCCCTTCTGTATCACAAACAATGCGTCCTATCGGTTGATTATCAGCTGAGGTCATTTCCGTTTGTTTGTTACTGTAATATTGACCTCTCCTGACAGATGTGTACAAACAAGAAATATTGAGAGATAAAATCCTGGATTTCATACATCCTATTCATCGGCGATGTCCTACTGGTTTTATTGTCGGTGATTTTTGTGAGAAAAATTTGATGTCCATTGGAAATCATTTTTTCCTTCACTGATCCCCGACATTGGATGAAAGATTGTCGGCGATAAATTATATGAAAACAGTAATAGAACAAGATTCGATTCATAACATAGATCAAAACTAAGGTTAAACTACGATCTGTCAATTTGTCAAATGATTCTATGCGTTTGGTAGAATCGCGGTTGGATGTGACGAATCCTCACAGCTCATGCGCATTGTGGTGCAGAGGTTGTTTTGTGCATTTCTCACATTTTGCCTGAGGTGTACGCGCACGTCTCGTGTCTTCTCTGACGTCTTACTACACAAAAGGTTGAACAAATGCCAATTATCGCCGTCAGGCGGCTTTGTGTAATGTACTTGTTGATGATTGAGGTTTTTCATAATCCAAATTTCTCATAATTTTCACTGTTGGAATCATTTTCTAAAAGCTTTGCCATTCGTCCGAAATAATTAAAGCGTTTGAGTTATTCAAGTTTAGGCTGTTTGATTTCTTGTTTTTTTACTGATAATTCATTGAAAGAAGATTTTAAAATGAAGATTTTATCAGCAGTTCTGCAGTCGGTTTGCAAAGGTACAAAAATCCCATGCACTAACACCGGTGTTGGCAACACCGTCCAAAACACACTACATTTACAGCTTTAGAACTATAAGAAAGAGATTTATGCATGGCCGTAGTTGGAACACTATAAAACACTTTGTGTGTCGACTGTTGATATGTATCATCGCGTTGTTGCCAAAACTTTGCTAGAAAATTTAGTCTCGTGACTGCATCAAGTTTGTTTCTAGCACGAAATTGTTGCGTCAAGTTTCCGTAGCCGCAGGAGCAGACATCTCGTGCCAATTCATATCAAAACATCCTAGAAAGATATCTATTGAAGTCAGTCCAAGATCGGTGAAAGGTACCGACCTTTTCTGAGAGGCTTCGATTTCCTGTTCTAATTCATCAAAGATGAGTCGCCATTTAAGACGCTCAAGGTATAGGCGGCGAAATTCTGCCAAAGCGCTTGGCCTTCCAGTGTTTTGGATGACTTGAATTAGCTACGAGATGTTTTCTTTATTTTTCGCTATACCTTTTTCCATTGACAACCACTTTGTTCATCGGTCTCATTTTCATGTCTTCTCTACTCTTTGAAACACTTTCACAACCTAATGCGTACGTACAAGTGGGTTACATTCGGTGAATCTTGTAAGGCAGAATATAGTGGCCAAATTCAGCAATTTATTCTCTTAAAAGAGCAAGCAAATCAAGTTTCGGCGCAGTTCAAACGTCCAATCTGCCAAATCGCCATCTGCCAAATCGAATGGCAATGAACCTATACAAAGACGTTTGCTCATTGGAAGTGGGTTTGGCGCATTAAAAGTTCGATGTCTACCTTATTCTCATTTTCTCGTGGCAACAGCAGGAAAATCTTCACCTCCTATGGTCCACTAGTGCTCAGTGAAACGTTAACTCACTTCTATGGACCACACGTTTGAAAAGTACGGAAACTCATTGCCCTTTCTTAAACAAACAAGAACAATTGTGAAAGAAGCTCTCAACATGAAAATGGGAAAAATTGAAGAGACAGGAAATGGAACATAAAGCAATATTTGAACTGAATCTCATGCATAAATTCGTTAACAGATAAACACTAATATTGTCAACATCATAATTTCTATAAAACAATGTGGTCAAAACACTGTAACCAAAAGGGAAACAACAATCTAAGCGGTAAACTAGGAAAATAAAAGAGGTACAGTCTAGAAAAGGTAGACAAAAAGTTTTTAAGGACATTTATTACTAGGCTTGAAATTATGCACCATTTGGCATGTAGAAAAATGCCAAACGTCCGAAAGGCAATATATGCATTTGATGTAAACTTGGCAACAACTAATACGAGTACACGCACATTCTAGCACAGAGTGCCAGCTAAATTGTATCATTGTTTCTTTTACCAATTCTTAACATAACTTACAATTCTTTATATACATAAGTTCTATATTTCATATTTACAAGACGGTTTATTTTTACAAATAGTCCCACGGAATCCTCAAGTATTCTCCAAATATTTTCATTCTAATGAATTTCAAAAATGTATTGCATATTTTACAAAATGATTTTCTTTTCAAAAGAATGTTAGCTATATTGTTGCAATTTCGTCTCTAGTTTTTACAGCAAGTTGCAATAAACGTTCTAGTTCATTACTAAAAGGTAGCTACTATGCCGTAAAGTCGTCATTTTAGATAGATCACATGCATTCCAAATGTAACCATACACAAATGTTTCAATTCAATATATCAAGTATTTAACCTGGCGTCTTCAACTCCTTTGCGCTGTGTAGAACGTTTATGTTAAACTTGGCATGTTTGCGTAACATTCCTTACTGCGGGTCTGTACAAAGTGTACTTGATCGAACAAGGTTATATTTAGTCAGCAAAGCAGGAAATTTTTAAAACCTCTTTTCATATGGCTCCCTAAAATCTTTGTTATTAGTTCCGTAGTTTAAGAAGATTAGAAATTTTCGTGTCAAACTCATCAGCATTCGTGTCTAATCTTGTTGAAATACGAGACGATATGGATCGCCTTTCCATGTGGAAATGTTTGTGTTTACATATTACGATTAATTTACAGAGAGAAACCTTGCAAAGATCATTGTCAAACGGGATGCAATTAAATGAGTGACCGTGGAATATGATATATTACAGTTTGGTGGAAGTAAAATGCATTAAGACTCTTGAAAAGATTTTCCACCCTCATGCAGATTTTTCAATAAATCAAATGTGCCTTTGACACAACCAAGGTCTCTAATCCATTCCGAAGGCTACCAGTCGGAGAGATCTCTATCTTGCGAAGCCCTTAATCAAGCAACTTGATTCACGATTGTTTTACCAGGATACAGTTCTTCTTCGAGATGACTTCTGACCTCTGTGATAGCTCTTCCAATAGTCACTTCTGAACTTTCGTCCTTTATCTTTATCAAGGAAACCGCCATGAAATGCTCTTTCATAATGAACGTGAGACATCGCTAGGAAGTACGGCGAATCAAAATCGTCCTTTACCTTATCGGGAATTTCTTTAATATCTTCCAAGCTTGGAGAAAACGTTCTGTCCTTAAAAATTTTTGTGATAGGTTTACTCTTTGTTGTAACTTTTGGGATAATATTTTTGTCCATTTTTAAAACCCCTAGCTCCTCAACGTTTGCTTTGTGGTTGTATATTTCTCCATAGTCACAAATGTTCTCCAAAGATTCACAATCTGACATCGAAAGTGGAGATTCTTCTGTGGATTGAAGTGCGGTCAAGACAGGCTGGACTTCGAGCATAACGACGATCGACTGCATTTGCAGCATGCAGCCCAAAGACCAATGATTCTATCTAAATCAAAATGGGCAGAGCACTTTAGTGTACTGGTAGCTTGCTCTACATGCGAAATGAGTATGAGATAGTAAGAGAACTAGTCTAGTCTTTTTCACACTGCGTGTGATCCTTTACTTGCAATCGAATGGAAAGCTCTCCAATGCCGAAAAGAAGACTCCCGCTATAATTTAATGAACACTAAAATGAACAATAAGCTTCTCAGATCTGAGCTCTAATAAAACGCTTTTTTTCACTCAAGTTGCAAAAGGACCAATATCTTCTATTTTGTAAACAGAAACGTAATCTATGCGCAAGCAACGTCACATGCATTTGTTTCATTCTGGTCCAGAATGTTCTTTGAAAACGTACTTTTGAACTGATTTTTTACTGAATTCACGATTATACACCTGCAAAACGTTGTTGACTTAGATTCGTGAAGGCCCTTGAACCAGCTCGGAAATTTTAATATAATTGTCTGATGCAAATGAATATAAAAAAATAACATGAACGCTTTTCGCGATTCGTTTGTGACTCTCGAGGTGACTCAAAGTAGCATTAGAGCATATTTTGTTACAATTAGTACAGCAATTGAGCACGCGAGCTAGCCTGAACGGTTTCTCTTAAATTGTGATTATTTATGGATTACTTTATGCGTAGTAGGCAAAACAACGTATTAAGCTTAGATTACGACAAATAATTTCAGACGAACATTTAATCTCCAGGAAAGTAAGCTCAGAAGCAACAAAAAATGTTGTTACCTGTGCTAGATTGCAACGTCTTCTCTCTTCCTAAATGTAATAGTTTATTTCTGGGGTGAATTCTTGGCGCTAAGCCATACAAGGCAAGGTTTACTCTAGGTTGTTATTGCAAGGCACATGTTGGGTACAGGTCACGTGACCTGGTGACGTCACTAGAATCAAGGAATGCAGTAATCACGAGGTAGTTTTGTGATTCTCCCTAGTCCTTTCTCTGATCATCAGCCCTGCGTGAAAGCTACAGCGAGTTGTTAATTGAAATTCCTGGCATATGTCATTGTCAGACTGACGACTACACGCAAAGAATGTTTTCAGTTCGTTCTATCAAATATATCAAAGGAAATGACAAATTATTCACAAAAGATTGATATAGTTGGAGAGAATATCACTCAAGAGATATAAAAAAGCGCTCAAAAAAAAACCAGTGAAAAAAATTATTGAAAATGTGATTGGGTTTAAAAAGAGAGAATGTAGTTCATAAATAAGAGGATTAGAAAATGTGCAACGTAGCAATTAGGCGTGAAGCTTGAAACATTTTCAGTTTGCCAAAATTTCTTTTTTCACCACAGTAAAAGAGAGTTGACAAAGAGTTTTTAAATTGAGCGATAGTGAAAATAAAAAATAAAAGGGTTTTAGTATGTGTTTTTTGCGCTCAAAGAAGAGAGAGTACTTGTTTTGCGTGATGCTAAACATGAGCAAGTCGTTCCTTACGTCATAATAGAAATCTTGACTTCTTTGTTTTCTGCCTGGCACACCACCATGCTTGGTATTCATATTACTATTTACATATTTGTTGCCAAGGATAAAAGAAGAGAAACATTATTGCCATATCATATTTATGACAAGTCATGGCAAGTTTCTAAACTGTTTTGATAAGCCCTGGACATTTCTCACATTCTCCATTACATTTTGGATTCTTGTTGTACTTCAGATTATCAGCCATATTTCTTGATATAGCCAGGAAATTTTTGAACGGCTGAGGCTTTTCACATTGTGTTGATAGTAAGAACTGTATTAACAGTGACAGCGCTTTTTAGTGCAGTGGTTCTGTATTCATAGACGTGCTGTAATATATAGAATAATTTTAAGACCTGGATAGAAGGAGTAATCCATTAATTTAAGTTTGTATGTTAAACGACGTGGAGTCGTACGAAAACAAGCAATGTTTAAAGCAGTTTTTCTTAAAGAGATATCTTAATTCACACAAAATACCAGTGTTGGTACATAGAATACAAGCAACACATATAGTACTACTTAACAAAATAACCATATCCTCTTTGCATATAATGTAGATACTATAATTTAACATATGTAACATATTAATACTGCTCTTACTAGCTACTAATGCTCTCTACCGTATTTACAGTTTATCAAATGTACTTAGTATATCATAGCAATATTTTCCAGATAACTGTAAAATATTGCTATCTTTCAAACTTAGTATATATTTAAACAAAATGAAATGAAAGCCTTTTTCAAGTTTTTACCAAAATGCTCTGTCAGTCGTTAAATAATTACTTTATGAACGTGATCCGTCTCTTTCAAAATGTGTTTCCAGTTGCCTCACATTGTTTTTCAGAGTTTTAAGCTTCTCTTGTCAACGAAAGTAAATACGCGTGTTTTGACGGAATTATGCAGGAAACTTTGTTTGCATGAGAATAAAGAACGTCGTAGGAAAACATCTTTAAATATTTATTCAAGATTAAAATGGTTGAAAACAATTGCCAGGCGGATTCATTAACCAGAACAGCACAGCAGTTTCCCTGCTGAAACTATAAGTCGGCAAGAACAAAGGGGATGACGCAAGTGATGACGTCAACACAACAGGCCACATTTCGCTGTTTTCTTTGCTAAAGAAGCGTGCCGCTAACCGTTTGTCAAAAACACAATCCCAGTCAGGGAAAATACAACCATCGATTAAACAGCTCAGTGGATTAAACTTCTAACTCGTTAGCTACAGTCATACTATGGCTAGGTTAATCCTATTTTGCACGGGAGTTCTCTCTGTGAAGAGTAAATCCAACCACGTTACTCAAGGGTGTCATCCGTTCCTAAATTAGTGCGTTCCATGTCAATATATGGAATGTCTTTTTTCCCCTCTCTCACTTTGCCTTTTGAGTACTGTTTTGCGTCAATAAACTATTCACAAGCGGAAGAAACAGTTCAAATTAATTTGTGAACGCTTAAGGTGTTCCTTTTTCTATACGTGTAAGATGTGCCACTTCAGAAAATGTACAAAAGACAGCGAGATAGTTAAAATTAGGGGTTATTAGGCACTACTGTTGCAATGTGGGGTCATTTAAGACTTCATGCAGTGAAGATGGTATAGGGGGGCCCATGGTTTAATGAAAACCTATGGTGTTTATTAAGCGCAAATGCTATTTTGAGGGGGGAAATGTACAATGCATGGCACTGCTGCAAAACTACTCTGCTAGTTAAGTTGTATTTCCTTTTTGCAACCGTTAATACGTCAAGCTTCCAGTCGTTCGTCAAGGCACGTTCATTTAATAATGAAACCATCTTATTCCCTCGTATCCTTGGTTTCTTGGGACAAATTCAGCTTTTGCAGAAGACAAACTAATCATCACCGATATTCATGAGTCGCCTTTGCCGTTTCGAAACCGGATTTCCTATGATGTCAGAAAAGTCTTGTTTGAACGGAATAAAGTGCTGATTAAATTTGTCTATATTGAACCTACACGCATCTCTGCATCGGGAGCCAATTTTACAGAGCTAATGAGGCTGCAGAAACGTTATAAGATAAAGGGACATTGGTTACACCATCTGATCCATTTTTTTGTGTCACTTTTAATCAAGGTTAATTGTTTCAGCGAAAACAATTCAACGAATGACGCACAAAAACTGCAGGTGCAATAGCCGGCAGCTACGAAGCTACCTTTAATCAAATGACTTCTCGGTTAGAACACTTAAAAACGTCACTGACTTTGCCCTCGAAGCGTTCTGAAGCCACAAGGTGTCAAGGGTTGTAACACATCCGTCACTTTAAGTGATATTGTGAAAGAATCAGTTTTCGTTCATTGAATGAAAAAAATTGCCACAATCGCATTTTGAAATTTCTGAACAATGCTAAAGCGGTTTAACCCGAGTGCTCGTAGTTTTCTTATTAAAAAGAACAGCTTGTTTAGGAATCTTTGCGAGCCTGTACAGGTTGCTAAGCTGCTGTAAAAATAAACTGAAAGATAATAATTGTACCACGTGCACAAGAATAAACATTGGTCACGAAAGTTCAGTTTCAAATTTCCTGCTTCTCATATAGAAATTTTCAAAGTTTTGACCCTTTTGTACTTGCCGTTTTAAGCAAATGCCTCGTGCATTCTTTAAAAATAAGAAAGCAGTCAAATTTTTTTTTACGGCCGGAGGAATCCGGAGGCTAACTCTTCTTTTAATTAATCCTATTTACAAAGTTCTTTTATCTTATGGTATTAATGTTTTTTAGCATTTATATATTGCATTTTTCTTGCAAATTCATGATTGTGTGCATGGGTATGGTAATAATAGCAAATTATGTTCTTTGTTATTCGTTTGAAAAGTAATAAAAACAATATATTTCCACAAGATTCTGTTTACCATGGAAGAGCTGGTCGTATTGTGTGAAATGCAATATTTGTGCGTCACGCTGGATTAATTCCGCACGCGCTGATTGGTTTGTTTCTATCACGTGTTCCATTGACGTCAACCATTACTCGTATTTCACGAAGACATTTATTAGACCCGATCATCAACCTTGAGCGAAGTTGAAATATTATCAAGGAGAGGAAAGATGTGCAAGTTTAGGACGCTTAACGATGCGCCGGTTACGCTAGGCCAATGGGAAAAGGCCGAAAATGTTTACGATTATGAATATAATTTTGAGAAACATGCATCTGAGGAAGAAGTCCAAATTATGCACAATCATGAGTCTGTGGAAAGTCCGATGCCGTATCGTAAGAAGAAAGCAATCACAAAGATTTTCCGCAAAAGTACATATTTGCCAAGTTTGGAAGACATTGAAGAAACCGTTGAAGAAGAAATAGCTGTTGATTACGCGGCTAGTTCTGAGGAAGAGTACGATTTGTCTTTGTCCGCCATTCATCAGGAGCGAGCTTGGCGTTATTGTTCTCGTCCAAAGTTTGATACGCCGAGATCCAAACATCATAGGCACAGACATCATCGATCTGGTGGTTCTGAAGTCAACGAAGATGGCAAAAGACGAAGACGGCGACATAAAACAGACGCACTGGTCACAAACAACACTTAAACAAAGCAACCTTGTGCTTCAACGAAGATTAATGACATGATAAATTGCACGTTTGCAAGATTGTGCTAAAATTTTCACGAAAAACAACCTTTGTACATTGAAAAAATATTGTAGGACCGAGGTAGACTTCTACTTGGACTTTTTCTTAATTAAAATGCTTGTTTATCTTGAAATGATCTAAAAAATAGTTGAACGAACACTTGCATATGTATTCAAAAATATGCAAATTAAAAACGACCAAAAAAATCTTGTAGATTTTAGAATTGTTCTACTATTGTAATATTGTACATAGAACTAGGGTATTTTTGATAAGAAATCTTCAAAAAATGGAAATCTTAAAGTAATGGTTTAAATTGTTTTTGCTATCTTTCATTGCGGTAATTAAATTTATGCAAAGTCAGTGATCCCGCTGTGTTTACTTGGTGGCTACTTTACGGTTTGATTTGCCTTGTTTTGTCAAATAAAGCTATGAAATGACTTTCCAATCGAGATTCAAATATTTTGTTCAGTTTTTTCATTGGAAAGTTTGACGAACAACGGCCAGAACGACACGTATGATATTAGTAAAGTATGATGCAACAGCATTAATCATTTCGTCAATGATTGTCCTATCACAGTCGTAATTCAAAAATTATGTACATTTATGACATCAATCATTGTACAAGTTTTATAATGGCGATAAAATGATTTTCTTCCCACTTTATTGGGTTGTTTTAGTCAGGCTTGATAGCTTTTATGAGACATAACTTTGAGATGAAATCAAAGATGAGAGACCGAGTTGAAAGTAGCGAGTAGTTTTTTGCGTCCTACTCGACTGTGTCATGTACCGTATTGCTCCTGCAATAGATTGATTCATGGTATGTCTAGAGAGTGGTAATACCAATGAAGATTACTTGTTTTTCACCCTACCACAGCTGTTGACAGACGGTAAAAGACACCACAACATTAAGCCTGTTTTGTAGCTTGGACTTCGCAAGTGTTGAGTGAAGTTTGATTTGTACGATGTTTAGCAGAACACAATAACAAAGCTATTGTACTTTCTGCGGACCAACATGGAAGTACATAGCTTGCTAGTTTTGCTTTGAAATGTGTGTTGTTATGTCTTTCTCATGCTCTCTAGTTCAGCGCTGTTGTGCTGTTGTTGAGTTGTTCTTTCGTTGTAATGCTAGTATATACTACCCCTGCCCTGATACTACATGACTTGCCTTGTTAATTTGTAACGTTCATTCATTGATGTATGAATGAAATCTCAGGTATTAATGAAATAGGTATATTTACAAACATTTGTGAGATTAACTATGCGTTTAATTCGTTTTCACAACTACCTCAAAACAGTTACAGTAAGTAACCTTGTCTATTTATTAGTGTATCGTGCATTCACTGTCTTATTCTGGTCACAAAGTGTGTGGTGTTTTTCATGTTTTTGTCTTGAACTATTTTGTTTTCAAACCATTCAAGCATGTTGTTGAAAATAAAGACATCCATTTGTTTTGGATCCAAGTGCCCCACTCATCCTAATAAGGGCAAACTTTATTAGCGTGTGCAGGGGGCGAAACAAACGTACTTTGGAAATGGAAAATCACTTGCATAATTGTAATGTCGGTTCCGCAATGTTTCCGATTGTTTGAAAAATAAAAGCATAAAGAAATTCATTCTACAGGAATTCTTTTTAAAGCATGGCTGTAAATTTTCCGAAAGAAGCTTCAGAGTAGAAAACTGCTTCGTAAAAATTTGTTTTGCCTGCTGGTTTATACATTCCCGTGCTAAAAAATGTCGTGAGAATGCAAAATATGCAAATACCGGCACTTTTTGTGGGAGTGTAGATGATAATAATAGTGTAATATGATTGGCGCGTTCTTATCCAATCAAAAGGCAGATCCGAATTACAACCCTAGAAAATGATACTTCTAAGAACACCAAAGCCAGGACGAAATCTCACCTGGATATTATTCTTTATTGCTGATTCTTAAGTGCTACCGTCAAAAACAACAATCACAATTTCTTCATTTTTTGTGATATTTGATTCGCATCGTTATACAATTAAGTCAATTATGAATAATCTTGATACATTCTCAGACAACAGATTACCGCAAATTAAAACTTAGAAAAAACACTTCATGTTATAACAGCAGGTCAGAGTCAGTTTTACATTGTAGCTTGAAAAAGTTGAACTATTTCTATTGACAGCTTAGCGGGCAAAAATTACTGGCGTTGAATATACCAGCTTGTTTAAGCTAAGAAACTGGGTTGATTTAATTCTCGATTTAATTTAGGACGAGTAAGTAGTACAGAAAACGTTACGCCCATCTCATCTTGCATTTGGCGCAGTGGAGATTCTAGAAATTCAGAGCTATCTGATTGAAATTTTACATGCACTTGAGCGCAACAGGCGAGCTTTTCCGGTTCTTTAGTATCTTCGCTCATTTGTAACAAATTCAGGTGCACAATATTACACAACATTTTAGTTATTACTCATTTTCTCGCTACATTTAACGCACAAAGTGCTGCAGTTTAGTGAAACTATGTGCATTTTACACGAAGAAAATGCTAGACTAGATTAGCTTTGGATTGGAATAAAATTGGGTTCAAATAGCTGTGATTGGGTGCGCAACCAACAGTGCAAAACTAAAGACAAAGTCATCTATTAAATTTAGAATTGCGCTACATACGAACATTATCATGTTGTTTTTTCAAATATAAATTTTAAGTCACCGGTTATCTACAAGATTTGTGCTCATCTGTTAACAATTAATTTTGACATTAGCTGGTGTTTATGAACAATGAGTGATGGCCCGCTAATTTTAGCTGCAAACGTGACCGGGGTTGTTACATTTGGTACAATACACGCCTGAAGTGTTTTTGCACCAGCCAAAGCTTTACTTTCGGAAAAATTGCTTGCATCTCAAGCCAAGGATTTGTTGCTGATCTGGGGTTGTTCAAGCGGATTAAATACGCGTAACAAATGCTTTGCTATTGTTCGGTGGTTTTGTTTTTGCATTCCGAATGTAAATTTCAACTCGCCGTAGTAAACAATGTTTCTTGACCAATCAGAAACGATCGTGAGACGGCACGTGACTAATGTTTTTGTCATGTTTATTTCATTTGGAAGAAATGTATATTTCATTCATTGTCTGACAGCGCAGAGGTTTTGTTTTGCTGTAATTCCTCTGCAAAGCCTACGATGTAGGCTTTTAAAAGAAATCGTTATCGCTTGTGTTCTTGTGCTGTTACAATGGTAGTCGCCAGTGACAATACATGGGTCATTCCTGACGTGAAAACTGATGAAGTGGTTGGTATCTGTCACAAGAAGTTTCCATTTGGCAGCAGAGAGATTGAAATCGTAGAAAAAAGCATTGATAGTTGTTTTGTAAACGGGGTGCTTGTTTGTGAGCGAAGAAAGAAGCCTATCAGTAAAATATTTCGCGATAGTGTGTACCAGCCAAGGTTGGAAGATATCAAAGAGGTCGATGGGGAAGACTTAGCCGAAGTCGAGGACAAATTTGATTTGACTTTATCTGCGATTCACCGCGAACGAGCGCTCGATTCAGGCTGTTTTTCCAGAGATGAGAGCCGGAAATACAGAAAGAAAAAGTACAAGAAATTACAACCGCATATCGACCGACGGCCCAGGTCACAAACCGTTTAAAACTTCACGAACGTATTTATATATTATTTTCATAACAAAAAATACCGCGAACAAACCACAAAAATATTGACGAAGCTGTTTATGTGTATCTTTAAGATAAACAAAAAGTCATTTAGATTTGAAACTCTGTTCTTTCATGCAGGAATTAAGTCTTAGATCGGTTAATTTTACAGCATTAATGCATGCAATTTACCACAAGGGTGTACAATATTGAATATGGCCTTTAAAAAGCATCAAGTCGCTTGCGTAAACAACTAAGAGCAAGTACACAAGGACTATTGTATGATTATACGGTGTAAAGAGTTAATCTAATCTACTTGTGCTTCTTGAGTGCGAAAAATGTTCAAAAAAGATATTTAATTGTTGAGACGAAAAGACGTACGGTGACAAAATTCGTTTTTTGAAATTTTGTATATTTAGGGCATGCCTATGAAATATATAGCAAATTTGCTGTAAATATTATGGAGTATACGGTAACTTTAAGTGCGCAGTACTTATGTAAAAATATTTTTTGTATTATATTTATCAAAGCAAAAACGGGTCTCTTGACTGTACTTTCAAGATTGATTTTGTCGCAACCACTTTCTTGTTTATTTGCTGCGCTGCGTGGGAATTCGCCTGATTAATATTTTTGAGACACCACATAACATGCAACGGCTGTTTCGGAAAATCGTTGATCCTTATAAACAAGGCAGCCTATGAAATACAAAGTGAGATTATTAAAAGCGTTTTGAGATCGTAAAACAACGTGTTAGAACCTTGAATTTCTGGGCATGTCCAAACTAGCGCGGGGCCAGCATGGTGACTATTGCGTAGGTTTGAGGAGGTGAATCCCCATGTTTACCCTATATCCCAACCCAAAGAAATAACTCAGAACACTTTATTCCTGTCAAATAAGGTTGCTGGCTGCTGCACCCAACTAGAATGAATGCTGCACTGCCCACCTTCACTTTATTGCCTTTCTCTCTTTAAACAAACACAACATATACCCTACATGTATAAATTTGATGGCTGTCCAATTACCCGGTACGTACAGTAATGTACACCATAACAAATATAACTAAATCACGAACGAGCCTGCTGCCCGCCAGGAAAAACCCCTGTGGGGAAACCTGGTCCCTCCCGAATGCAGAGTCAGGCTCTAAATTACAATCTCGAGGGAGAAAGATTGATTTACATAACGTATTTAATTAACACTGTAACAATCTTAATGATTAGTCTATGTCCTAAATATTACCATTAACCTAAATGTCCAAAACAAACAAAAAAATAAATAAATAGAAATAAAAATATTTTGCTTGTGTGTTGGAACAGCGCCAGGCTAGAATGAAGCGCACCAAAGCCATGTGCCCCCTCTGGGGCCGAGCCAATAACCATAGCAACAGTCACGGGTTTCCTGAACCGTGAAAACATCTATTTTCCGCTATTCTGCGAACCGCAGAAAATATCATGATTACTCAAAAAGAAGTTCCGCAACCCGCATACAATTCTGCGACCTGGGAACGAGATTGCCACATTTGCATTGATCCCTGGGAATGGTTGTTGCAGAAATTCACAAGCAGAACCAGTCCCCAGGCAGAGCTTGGAGCAGAATTAGCCCTGGGAACGAGACATAGATATTCTTATTCTACAACAGCTAGAACGGAATGACGAGTGGGAAAATACATTTTCCAAGTTATGTTTCTTGACTTTTATAGACAATCTTAAGATGTCAGTGTTCAACATCATATTTAAAATCTATGATAATTATAGTTCACATCTATCATGAATTGACATTACTATATTCAATGCCTTCGTTTTCTGTGACACGTTGGTAAACGATCATATGCACAATAACCAGCGCGAACCTCCGCGAGATATTGCTAATTATTGACATCACTATTGCTTGCGAGGCACGCCTGGGGGCACTGCTCCAGGGGGAGGAGGGGCACTAGGTTGTGCGTAGGGGTAGGCCCCTTGAGCAGCTTGGGTACCTTGAGGGTGCATCGGTGGAGCTTGAGGGTAACCTTGAGCTTGTGGATAACCTGATTGAGCGGGATAGGGGTTAGGGTGCGCTTGAGATGTAGGGTAAGCTTGAGGAGGGTGGGGGTAAGCTTGAGAGGGGTATGCCCCTGGTTGAATCTGCATTATGAGTCGTTGAAAGAAGAAATATACTTTGTACGTAATTGTCCCCAGACCGACACTGATAATTTCAGGTGATTCCAACATGCAGGCTAATTCCCAGCCACGGTTTCCCATCTCAGCAAACATCGGAGTCCAGTCGCTTTGGGGTTTAGTTGAACCAAGGCCAATCTAATGGGCAAGGCAATAGAGTGTTAGCATTATATGAAGCCATTGTTATACATGATAGCGCTGACGTCTAAGTGGGCCTTGTGTAATATGAACGATCATCGTGTTTTTTGATAGCCTTAATTTCGGTGCGCTAACCTTGACCGTGTGTTTAAATTCTACAATAGTTCCCTCCCAAACGGGCGAGTTCACTTTTAACTTGCTTGTTTCTTTCTCGAAAAACCAAATCGCATTATGATCTCCTGACAAACTGAAATCTGAAAAACACAACGCTCAGAAAATGAACACCAGCAACGCACGCTAAGTCATGTCCGTTGAACCCGCGCGGGCGAAGCGAGCGCGTAGGGTCATGACCTTATAAGACAGCACTTGCCATACCTCCATGACTTTTTTTGCTCTGATCCCAGAAAATATCGATGAGTTTCCACCCTCGTTGCAAATGTTCGGAAAAATGTTTCATCCAATCACATTCGACTTTGACCAGTTTCCCAGTGCCCAGATACATGATACGAACTGGAACATTCACGCATTGATAGCTGTAGTACACTGGGTTAGGATGTTTGGGGACATTGAAGAGGAGATCCACACCCATCACTATCAAACAGATAAGAATGACAGCTTGAATATAGACAATGAAGTTTTAAATGATTAAATAAACTTGAGTTACTCTTACAATCACTTTTTCCTGGCGCTAATCCAGATTGTTTTTGTCGTTCGCCGGTGAACTCTATTCCAATCATTCTTCCACCTGTTGCAGCAAACTGTGTGATCTGAAAACACAATCTACATGATATTGTTTTCTTTTACAACTGCACGCGCGGACGACTATAAAGTGATTTACACCAGCATATGTAGACGAAAGATAAGATTGCGTGTCACAAACTAACCATATTTGTAATACCAGTGGTATTAGCAACATTATGACTTTGCCTGCTAATTACACCAGTGACCAACTGTGTGTGAATAAAACATTTTCCAATTTTTAAATCCCAACTATGAGACACAGGTGCACTAAAAAAACAAAATGATAAGTATTTATTGAGTTTAAAAACTTGTTTGAGAATGTTTTAGGCAAAACAAGACACTCGTTACAAAGAGCATTACTTTGCAATGGGCTTGATGTAGACAAACTGATATGGTGAAGAAGATGCACTCCAGCCGATCTTTCCAATGCCAGGAACTTCATAAAATGTTTTTAACATCCAACCATGAGCATAATGTTTGTAAATCTCACCATAAAACTTGGTTATGTCACTCTCTTGTTTCGAGCTCCCCGTGATGTAACCCATTGTACCAGCTAATAGAAGATGAAGTATCAAGATGGAAAAATGAAAGATGGGGTAATTATGGTTAAAAATATATTCAGGAGTGGTGAAATTTATTCATGGCAACTGATCGTGTTCTGCAGAATTTCATGTATTTGTACACTTGAAATTTTTACTGGAACACAGTTTATTTTAACATAAGATTTTTATAATTTTGCATGGCGCAAACAACAATATAAGTATCAGTTTGTGGATACACCATGTATATCCACCACGTACATTGCAATAATAAACATATGTGGTGTATCCACAAACTGATACTTATGTTATTTTAACATATTTAAAGTAGCTAGTTTTGTTGCTTGCCAAAGAATAGCCAGTTGCTATGGCTACACTTGCCTTAATATTTTACTAATGTAACAGTCTGGGTCAAACACTGCAGCAATCTTTGAAATGCACGTGGTTTCGACTTCACCTCTACAGCAGATGGATTTATATAGTCGTGCAGTAAAATATATTTCAACTTACAATGCCCAATTCGAGTCACCTCTATATCCATTAAGAAGTAACAAAATCTTGTGCCTGGGTAGAAGTACGAGTCCACGGGGAGTTTACCGTGAGGGGCACTCTTTTCATCATAAGCAGAATTTGCAGTTGATGATGTACTAGTAGCACCCGATGATTTACTATGAGAACTTTTGCTCGAGGAAGTTTCATTGCCAGCAATAAAGTTACCAACAGTTTTCCTGTATATTTTTAAAATGTCAGCTTGTTAAGATGCAAGATGCCTTTCCATAATGAGTAAAATTATCTGGTACTTGGCAGAGCAAATAATAGTCCTGTATGCATCGTGTCATGCTGTCTTTAGTTTAGCCAGATGGTTCTTCTCAGTGCTCAGTGTATATATATTTAATAGCGTTCTATAAAGTCAAAATATAGCCGACCAAAAGATAAAATATTTAAAGCTCCACTCCTAGGCTGCCATGTTTTTATAAAACTAGAGACATACCTTAGAGCATTGAAGCTCATTTTATAACCTTGATGTTATAACTTTGGGAAGAAAACTATGGATTGCAGGGCGAGATTTTAGTTTCAAACTTATTTCGTAATGTTTTATTTTTGTTTACGTTCTGCGGCGACAATAATCCATCACTCACACGGTAATTAGCATAACGAACGTTTCTCAGGGGGGAATGACTGTTATCAACCAATGATGCGTCAACTTTCTTGCAAAAAAAGCATCTGAAATTTTATCTATGTGGCATGACTTTCTACAATCACGAATCATAGAAGCTCGGAATAAAATATTGATGATGTGGTTGCGTCGTTTCGCTTGATTGCTCGAGCAAGAACGTGGAAATGAAGACGTACAGTTCGGACGAAGTTAGCTCGCATAATTCAGAAGATAACGGATGGATTGTGAATAAAGGACGAGTTTTTGATATTACGAGTTTTATAGATCATCATCCCGGAGGAAAGAATGTTCTTTTGAAGAAATTAGGCAAAGATGTTACTAATATAATGAATGACTCTAGCATTCACAAGCACACTGCTGTGGCTTATAACATGATGGGTAAATACTGCATTGGAAAGCTTGCAAATCAGGTATTGTACGTTTCTCCGTTGCACATTGTGCACATCTGTACTCTTCAAATAGGTGTACAGAATGCCAAAGTTTTGCTTTTAACCGAAACGTTTATATTTGAGCCCATAATTGTGTTACATAACAGTGTAATTAGTTCAAGAGCTATTATAAATTACAGTGATATTGTGTTTTGTTTTAAAATATGTGGACAGTGCAGAGAGCATAAATAGATGAGTCAGTTTTGATAATGTGAATGACACAGAACAATTCTTTTCTATAGACATGTTTCAGAGACTAGGCTTACAGTTGGAGATTAATTTATGAAATTTAATCGTGCCTTTCAGAAATTGTGCAAACATGATTTGCATCACTGTTACAGCAGCATTTTGCATCATTAATATTGCTCGAAGCTCAAAATTTTGTTCATTCGCTTTGTGATATTAAACCCAATACTGCTCCCCTCTCTCAATCCAAAACTGTTTTGCAATTCCCAGTAGCATTCAAACTGTCTCATCAATACTTTCAGGAGTCTTGACTTTTCGAACTTTTGTTTAATAATTTATGGTGGAGTTTAGAATGAAGCTCATGATGAAGAGGAAGAACTGAACATGGAGGGATATAAAGAAAGTGTTAGTAAAAATCAATTTAATTATTCTGGTTAGCTCCACCCACTCAGAACTTTTGTTATCATAACAAATGATTTATTGGTCATATTTTAGGAACTTGTTGATTGGTCAAAGCCAATGGTCGCTCAAGTCGGGAGACTGGGTCCTGAGTACATGAAATGGGTTCATTCACCTGTGAATCGTCAACTTCGTCTTTTTGGTCCCGAGATCGTGGAGTTCTTTTCTAAGACACCATGGTACATGGTTCCTATCGTGTGGCTGCCTGTCGTTCTTTACGCATCTGCAATTAGTCTGACATACTTGTCCCAAGAAGTGACAAATTATAACGTTTTGAGAAATGTCTGTTCCATCATTCTGCCGTTTGTTTGTTTGTTTTCGCTTGGAACCTTTCTGTGGACTTTGGCAGAGTATATTTTACATCGATTTCTATTTCACATCACTCCACCTGATGATTCACCATTTTGGATAACATTTCATTTTTTTCTTCATGGACAGCATCACAAGGTTAGTCCCCAAGTTACCTAGTTTTGATGTAGAAGTTCAAGTCTGTATTTGAATTTTGAAAGAGTGGCATGTTTGATCAAACTTTTGATATTTCAGGTTCCATTTGATAGTGGACGTCTTGTTTTTCCACCGGTGGCTGCCTCAGTATTTGTTGCGGCTTTCTATAGTTTGTTTAATGCCATATTTTCATATGGTATTGCACTTTCGCTGTTTGCTGGTGGACTCTTTGGCTATGTGATGTACGACTGCATTCATTATTACCTGCATCACGGCTCACCCACTCATGGTGGATATTTCCATCGGCTCAAAAGCTACCACGTTGCACATCATTTTGAAGACCCACTAAAAGGTACTGACTTATCTATTAATCCAGTGGTGCTACTGAAAGCAGCCCAACTTACAGTACATTTATATTGTATAATCATATATCTCTTTTAAATTTTTTCTTAAACTAGGTTATGGTATATCCAGCAAACTATGGGATTTTCCTTTCAAGACAGTTCCGGGGATAAAATTGAATTAAAGTAACATTTAGGTATTTAAACAGTAGATTATTTTAATGCAGATTGCTATCAGGGTAAGAAGTAGAACAGGGTAATTGTAACCATTGGCAATGCATTAAAACTATTTTAAATTATATCAAAATAATTTCCAAACCATATTTTGACTAGTTTGAAATATTGGTACCATGACAACGTAAACAAAGCGGCCTTTGCGAACTGGCAAATTGCTGTATCATTTGAGCTTGCAGAGCATAAGTAGACTTGCTGAAATATTCAAATGAGTGAAAATATGAATAATTCGTAGCTAATTCGAGGACAATCTTTTCAATGATGGGAACGAATAAGTAATTCAACTTTTGAAGGATTAATGAATGGTACGTCTTGGTTACGTCATATCGCCATAGCAACAAAGAAAATTGGACGTGTCACCATGCATGGGTTCAGATAGATGACCCTGCTTTGATCTTATAAGATTACTGCACTTCGCTTAGCCTGTGCACAGCCTTAAATTTCCTCGTAACTTAAATTACTTTGCTCCACGTATAATGAAAAGAAACCAAACATCATTTTCTTATGATAACAAAAAGTTGACCGCTAACTGCTGTTCTCGAATTTTGCTAAGTGAAACATTAATTTTCGACTGGTGTACTTCCTCTTGGTCCCAACCGCCAAACATGCACCATTGCACGCACGCTTACCTCCCTGGTAATTGTCGTTAAGATGGAACCACGATCTTTTTAACAGCCAAAATTGAGCAGTTTTAAACTAACTGTTAGCAAGGTAATTATCAATAGATTATAGATACTTTCTGTATTTTCTGTGACACCTACTGCTGAGAAGATTTCACATTTGAAAAGAATCATGAATCTTCGCATGCGTCAGTTATTATCAGATGGAAGTCAGGCTTAACCAACTAAGTGTGCAGGTAGCCACGCGTTAGTGACGTTACCTACGACAGCTAAGGAGATAAATGCAAACGAGCTAGAAAGTTTTCTCATTTGATACACGGAGTGTGCAATCAACAAAGTCAATAAGAATTATAGTTGTTTAGGTGAAAGTGTTGGAGAAATTTTCTAGTTACTGTACATAAGTAGTTTGTTTGTGACGGAAGAAACACTAGTATTAGGATTTCTAGACGGAAACGGCTGAGAGATTTTGAATTTGACAGAAAGATCAAAATGGCAAAAAAGAAAATTACGTGGAGTAATTTCGTCAAACCATTCAACAACTTCGTGAAAACCTACAACGAAGGTTTATTCGGACTGGTTGTTGCCTTGCTCACGTTTGCTTTAGAACGAATACTTGACACGGAAGTTTTTGAATGCCCTTCAACTAACTACCAGGCGTACGCTATCGCATTCTTTGTCTGTCCAATTGTTATGCTAACTTTGCTCAATTTGTTAACTGTACCAGCTGATGGTGGTACACATATTTGGACTTTGTGCGAGAGTTGTTGGATTAAGGCGTATCACAGGCGCGGAGATGTTTTCAGCGGATTCCTGTCCGCGTTTTGTGTCGGTTTGGTCGCACCTACAGCATGGGTGTTCCTTGCTTTGCTGGATGCGCAGCACTTGGTCTGCTGGGAGCTTGGGTACAACTTTGATGACAACGTCACCGAAAGGTAAAGATATTATATACTGCCTCGTAGCACATGGGGTTTAATTAAAGAAAAAAAATGTGGGCATGAGAGCGCTGTCTTTCTTAGAGAGGTGTTTCCTAGTAAGCCTGGTTTCCATATGGTCGTCGTAACTGTGATAAAAAGTCACATTTATTCTGAACAGCCCAACAAAAAAACCCAGTTCCAATAGAATATTGTGACCGTTGGGGGATCTCATGACAGTTTTGGGCAGATGGAAACCAGGCTTTAAAGAGTAGTCTCTGTTGAAGAGGTGTTTGCACGACAAGGTTCGTGTTGGAGGGTATTTAGATTGAAGATGAGTCCCTATCTTGGCTTCTGGACTCGATATTATTTCGATATTTATTACAGTTATTTGAAGAAACGAGGTTTCTCATACCTCACAACTGAAAGGTATAAGGAGAAGGTAGATGAGGCGAAAGCGAGGTCTGGCACCTATGCCGTCGCATTTCTAGGAATAATGGTGGTTATTCTGTGCATTGTCATTATTATCCGACGCAGCTGTCTGAAACCTTATCATCACCACGAGAGACTTCCAAGTAAGAACAACAATATATCTATAAAGCTCTTCTGTAACAGGCTAATACTTTGCCTGCTTGTCATAGCTTTCTATTGGAGAAACGTACAAAACATTTATCCACCTGAGCAAAATTAATGTCTTAAATATTTCATTTTGTGTAGGTCTATGTCATTTTGAGCGCAATGAGGCATTTGCTGCACGAGATGAACTCAATCGCTTGCTCAACGGCGATGACCAGTTTAAGAAATATTCTGACATTGCTAGACTCCTGCAATCTCATTTTTTCGAAGAAAGAGGTGTTTTTCTTCAGAAAGAACTGCTTGAGACGACAGACGAAAAAAAGAAGACTGAGGTCGAACTTGAAATTAAGGAGTTTGAAAGGTTGAAAGAAATCGTCGGGTTGTGGGCGACATGGACCGCATTTGAGAAGAAAAAAGACTTGAAAATAATTGCAGAAAACGCGAAAGAATTAACTGATGCGAAAAGCGCGTACGAAGTTGCGAGAGATGAACTTTTGGACGAACGGAGAGAAAGGGCGTCCAAAGCAAAAGCTATTTTAGAAAGCTTTGAAAGTTCAGAGCCTCGGGAGGAAGCTGAAGGCGAAGAGTTATCTGTTGCTGCTGAAGAAGCAATGTATCAAACATGGTTACTGACGAGACTTGAACAACAAGAGGGTTTCTTTGATGTCGATAAACTGATGGAGAGTTGGGGAGGAGAGAAAAATGAAGTCTTGGAGCTCCATCGCAGCTTAGAAAACATGGTATGCTATTCAAATGTTTTCATTGATTGCCTGATTGCTAGCTAACCATCGTACTGGCGAAACCAAGGTTAACAACTTGACAAGATAGGGTGCTTTTTTTTCATTTGTTAGGATCACACGGATTGCCCTGAAATCCGTGGAATGATTGTGTCCAAGTTTCTCATCAAGTTGTACAGAGACAACAATCTTTACTGCTCGACTGTCGAACAAGTTTTGGAGAAACTCCGAAGCATTTACCCACGATTGGCAACGAGTAACCCTCGGCTACGTTATGTTGACGTTAATAACCCGATGTATAAACACATCATTGCTAGAAGTAGCAAGAATCACGGAAACGCTGGTGGGGATGCTGATAGTGGTTCGACCTCTGAAGAAATTGAAGACTGGAGTGAGCAAAATAATGATAATTGGAAAAAATATGTGAAACACAACAGAATTGAACCTTCATGCTGTTGGGCGGTTACAAGAAGTAGCTCACCCGTTTAATTACATTGTTCATTGTTTGATTACAGACGACTGTTTAAGAAACACTGTACGTTTGTTTTCCTCTAAAACTAGCTAAGACTTCGAAAATTGTATGTAATTTGTATACTGCACGTGATCGATTTATAATGGTTATTAATTAATCGATCATTTACGGTAATTAGCATAAATTGCAGTATATGCGTCTTCAGTGAGTTCACCCAGCGGTATTCCCCGTAATTTAAAATTCTTTCACTTTCTCCACTAGCATCAGTTCATGTTGGGAAATTTTTCAAGATTTTCATCGTTTTCTCTCCGTAATCGTTTTAAATCAAGCTACATCTCAAGAGTTTTATATTCCAGCTATCATAAAATGGATAGCAGTTTAACAAGCAAAGATATCCGCTCTCAATTCGTGGATTTTTTCGTCGAAAAGAAAGCACATGTCAATGTTCATTCATCTAGTGTTATTCCTCATGAAGACCCAACCTTGCTGTTTGCTAATGCAGGGATGAATCAGGTAGATAGATTGTGCTTTGAAGTTTGCAGATGTGCATGGTTCTTGCTTATTTATGAATGTTGTAGGAAATGCTTTGTGAATCAATAATCCATTGTTTCAAATAGGAGTGACTTCTGCACTATGTAGCGTTGTATTTTCATTAAGTGGTAATGAACGATTAATGATAATGAAGTTGTTGCTCAGTAATAATTGTATGTTAACAGATTGACTGGCTTTGCATCCCAATGTAGCCTATTTATATACTCTGTCTAGCGCCAGAAAATTTTATTCTTTGAGACGAAACTCCTCCCAGAAGGGTGGTTCAATGAACATAAACTATCTAATTTAGGGTTTTGTAGAAAAACCACGTATATTTATTTATGCAAAGCTTTGGTCCATAAGCCCGGCCTAATCAAAATATTGACTAAAAACAAATATAATTTCAATAATTTCATAACTTCACGTTTAGTACAAGTCTATATTCCTGGGTACTGTTGATCCTAACAGTGATTTTGCAAAGTTAAAACGAGCAGCAAATAGTCAGAAGTGTATTCGTGCTGGAGGAAAACATAACGACCTCGAAGACGTTGGCAAAGATGTCTATCATCATACATTTTTCGAAATGTTGGGCAACTGGTCATTCGGTGATTATTTTAAGGTATAGCTCAAAAAATTATGGCTCAAGACCTGTGTTAAGTTTTGCTGATTGTGTCTTTCACATAAACTTCAGGCAAGTTGTTTCATATGCAATGTACACCTATGTTTTAAGAAAGAAGCAATTGAGTGGGCAATGGAGTTGCTCGTGGATAAGTGGAAGTTACCAAAAGAACGGCTTTATGCTACTTATTTTGGAGGATACGAAGACCTGCCCCCTGATGATGAGGCTAGAAAAATTTGGTTGAGTGTAGGGTAGGTATCCGAGAGTTGAACTGGGTGACATTTTTGTTATCATAATAATACATATAGACAATATTTTAGTATTACTGTTTTGACAATATGGGTACTGTAAATGTTGCCGTATTTGTGAAAAAGATCAGTTTCATGATGAACCAAGAAGTTTAACAGTTTTATCTGTGTTGCCCTAAATTATTTCATTTGTTTTTCTAGCATTTACCAGTTATATTCTTAGTAACTTCTACAGTACTACAAAATAAATCTTTCTTTCTATTGTAACATAGATTACCACCTGAACGTGTGCTTCCATTTGGAATGAAAGATAATTTCTGGGAAATGGGTGAGGTCGGTCCGTGCGGACCTTGCACAGAAATACATTTTGATCGGATTGGTGGACGTGATGCTTCCGCATTGGTCAATATGGATGACCCTAATGTCTTAGAGATCTGGAATCTTGTTTTCATCCAGTTTAACAGGTATGTCATGTTTAACTGCAATGAAGCTAGTGAAAAGAAAGACAACCTACTTGATCTGAATGTTTTTTTTCTCTAAAATATTTAGGGAGACAGATGGCTCATTGAAATCTCTGCCAAGCAAACATGTTGATACCGGCATGGGTCTCGAAAGAGTCGTCTCTGTCATTCAGGGGAAATTATCAAACTACGACACAGATATTTTTGTGCCAATTTTTGATGCCATTAAAGAGGTGTGTTTGCAGTTTTCAAAGAGATCCCCTTAATGAATTGGCCAAATGCTCAAGATAAACAAAACAAAGTCAACTTAGAATATCTCAATTTTGTTTGAATTGATTCAACCCG
>JAODVM010277439.1:0-12262 GCA_025400095.1 Phenganax marumi | reverse complement strand
GGCAACGATTTGTGGTGTGCTCACCTGCTATGTTACGTTGATGACTTTTCTAGGAGGTTGTAGGACAATGTATCTTAGGAAGCTCTGCTGTATATACAAATGCTAAATCTTTTCAATTTTTTGACAGTTTCTTCTCCATGCATATTTTCTTATTGAATCAAAATTAAACAGCTCTGTACTTATGTATATTTTCAGGCCATAAGAAACAGCATCTATGGTCGGCCAGGCGTATCATACATTGATCTTCCAGGAGACATGATACGTGGATCTACAAATAACATCAGGTTTACTTTTTGACTCGTATGCAGAACTTTGCTGCCCCTGTGTGCGGGAAATAAAGGGAATGATGATGAGTAATGATATGAGACGAGCTACGTTTAGTTTCTCTTTTCTCTCAAAGAAAGGTAATCTGTAGACATTGGAATTGACTTGATTTTCGGCATTGTTCTATTTTAGTGAAGTTCCGAGTTGCTTGCCTCCTCCAAAAGCCATGGCTGACCCCAGCGCTATCCAGCAGGCTTTATGCATCATGAAAGCAGCAAAGCGACCTTTAGTTATCATTGGAAAAGGTGACTAGTAATGACGTACAATGAATAGCCGAGTTTTACTCTCCATATTCGAACGAGTCGGAACGACGGCAGATGGTGGTCAAGTTGCAGTCATTATGAGAATATCATGTTAACTCTTTTCATTGTACGAGTGGTAGTTTTGTATGTGATGAAAAACACAGAAAAAGGGAGAATAAGTGCGAATGGGTTGCTTTTCTAATGGCCTGACGCTGCCACGTTACGCAAAGTGAAACTCTTTGCATGGTATACATAATATATTTAAAGTCGTGGTGTATTTCTAAAATCAAATTTTCGTGTGGAAATCTTTCAATTAGTTTCAGTTGTTTAGGCAACTTCAGTTACTCGTAGACGGATAGTTTGACATTTGACTCCACACATTGGACAGCAATGTCACATGTAGTGAAAACTCTGGCTCCCCATAACCTTATAGGTGCTGGATATGGACGAGCTGAGGTGGAAATATGTAGATTTGTGGAGAAATACGGTTTACCATTTCTCCCTACACCCATGGGGAAAGGCGTTCTTTCAGATGAACATCCATTGTGTGTAGCGGCTGCTAGATCAAGGTGCAGACATTTTTCATTCAGTTGCACCGTTCATAATTGTAGTGTCCAGTCGCCTCTTTAGCACAGTAAATTGAAATGGTATAATCTTGAAATGGTCCTTTGTCTTAGAGCGTTACTCAAAGCAGATGTTATATTATTACTCGGAGCAAGATTAAACTGGATTCTTCATTTTGGTCTTCCACCTCGATTTCATTCTCAAGTCAAGTTTATTCAGGTTAGACAAACTTCGGTGTCTTGTGCAGGGATATGGTTTTGCGGATAGAACTTACACCACTTAAATTTGCCAGCCTGAAAAAGACAGTCTCACTTCCAGGTAGACTTTCCTGTCTTTGGACATTCCTGGTGACAAGTATCAAATCGTGCAATCCCTGGCCCCGTCAATAGATTTGCAAAGGCCCTTTTCTCAAATGAAACCTTTTTCTCTTTTCCTCAAATTTTACTCTTCAAGTGTAATTATTGCTGTAGGACTCACAGATAAGAGGACATGCTATGTTTCGATGCGAGACAATCGCTCGAAGTGAGAAAGCAGGCTCAAAAAACGTTTTACTACGAACGTACAGGAGAACGTTTATAATGCACCATAGTTACAATGCATCTTGTGGTAAAGTTGATAGAGGAACGAGATTTTGCTCGCTAAATGATTGTTGTGTTATCAGGTTGACATTTCTCCGGAGGAATTGGGCAACAATGTGAAGCCTGCTGTCACTTTGTTTGGTGATTTGTGTTTGGTTATGAAACAGGCAAGTTGTTATGTGCATAGTATTGGATAATGTTAGGTGAACCTTTTGAAAAAAGAACTAATATTGCAGTAGAATAGTTAGTATTATATTTTCCTTCTAGCTAAACTCTGCTTCAGAAACAGACGATGAAACTCGACTGGCCATGTCACCAAATTGGAGAAAAGAGTTGAAGGAAAAGATTCACGCAAATCGAGAGTCTACAAAAGTATACTTTATGTTATTTTTACGTAGTGTCAATTTTATCAGTGACTCAGAGTTTTGCGAGTGAGACTATTGAATCTTCTAGGAACTTGAAAACGATGATTCTATTCCAATGAATTATTACAGAGCTTACAAAGAGGTATGATCATGACTATTTGTCATGCTTACGCAAGCGACCTTTTATCCTGTTTACTTCATTAGATTATATCCCTCATCAAAGAGATAAAGAATTTAAAAATTAGGTGGCAAAACTCTCACCTTGACAAGTATAATTACGGAGTAAAGTAACAAAGTGAGGGGCACTGGGGGTCTGGGGTACATTATCACTCACAAAGAAGGAAGATTGCTGGAGAGTTTTGTAAATTCATTTTTCAAGTTGCAAGAGTTGCCTTGGGTCAAACCCCGACAAGCAGAATCGTTTGCTGTAAGTAAGGCACAGTGAAATAGCAACAAAGTGGGGAGTTTGGGGCGCATTACCATTTAATTGGTTTAAGTACTATTGTTCTTACGATGAGATGGTCTATTCGAGTAGTACTTGATTAGCATCTGCCTCTCTGTAACACAGATCCGGCAGTTCTTACCGCGAGATCATATTCTCGTCAGTGAAGGAGCAAACACAATGGATATTGGCAGGACAGTTTTGCCAAGTTACTTTCCAAGGCACAGGTATAAATCTTGCTCAGAAATATTCACATACATTACTGTCAAATATTCAGCGCGTCAGTCTGTTTGCAGTGTCATTATGCATAAATTTCAACTGACTTTGCAAGTTTCAAGTTTCGATTTTTTAGAGCAAATTTTCGTTGTACTTTAGCACATGATGGATGAAAGTTGAGTAACGTTTAACCAGCTCTATTCATTAGTAGTAAGTACTTTTTTGAGTTTAGACTAGATGCAGGTACATTTGGTGCAATGGGAGTTGGTTTGGGTTTCGCAATTGCTGCGGCAGTTTTAGTAAAATATAAAGATGAGATGTTGAATCCTGCTGCTGATCGTGTCGTTTGTATTCAAGGTGATAGTGCTTTTGGTTTCTCTGGCATGGAACTAGAAACTGTTCTCAGGTATGTTTACTCCCTGTTATCCCTCATTCTTCCTGTTTATTCTCTCATTTCTCTTGTTTGCTCTTTATTACCCTCTCATTTCTCTTGTTTGCTCTTTATTACCCTTCACGCTATCATGTGCATGTAACTGTCATATCTATTAAACAATATGATTATTTTTTCATGAGCTATTCACACCCCCGTGTCAGACCTCGCGTTTGCGAGGTACTTCAACTTATTTAGTATAATTATGTCGTGCATTAATTTACTCTCTCCAGGTACAAACTACCCATAGTATTTATTATTTTGAACAACAATGGAATCTATAATGGTGTGGATGAAGATAGTTGGAAAGATATCGAAGTTGAAGGAGCAGCTACGAGGTTTGAGATCTGTTTATGACATATGCTTGTAATTTGTAAGTTTCTCCAAGTAGTAACCTCACCACGACCAACAAAAAATCCACTAGCCACGGCGGGTTTCGAACCTATTCGTCTGTCTGATTTACTAGTTCGGTGACAATGCCCGCAGAGACTAGCGAATATCTCCTTGGTCGTAGCGAGACTGTCTCATTCTTCGATAAACAAATTTATTTCTTCTCATTCTATCGTGGTTGCATGTAGCGCTCCTCCGACAGCTTTACTGCCATCAGCAAGATATGAAAAAATTATCGAAGCATTTGGCGGTTTTGGGTACTTCGTGAAGACACCACAAGAGTTGCACTTGGCTCTCAAGAGTGCGTTTGAAGAGACGACTAAAGCTTCACTTATTAATGTCATGATAGATCCTTTTTCTCAAAGAAAACAACAGGTACAGTGTAATATATAGAAAAAGCAGTCAAAAGTAGTGGAAAGTTACTTGTATTGAACATTGAAATGATCAGAAATCATTGCTTTGGACTAAGAGAAGCTGAGAAAGTAAGATTTACGTCCTGAGCCGTTGGGCCCACATCATCTTAATTCAAGCAGGCATGAAGACGGTATAACTTTAAATTAAATATCGAAGGGTTTGTGCTAGGCCCTTGTAGCACTGAATAGTCTAAAATCTATATATACGCCGGATTTATATACGTATTTATAAATCTCATTGCAAAGTTGAATTACTCTTTCAGGAATTCGCTTGGCTTACGCGATCAAATTTGTGAGTCACCAAACAATAAGCTGACCAGTAAGGAAATTAAGTATTTTATGAAAGCCTGCCTCTCATGTCGCCGATGGTCGGTGATGCTCCTACGAACTTTGTTCTTGATCGTTGAAGCTGGAGTTTATTACCAACTGACCAAGGATATTATGCACTGTGGTCAATGACAATGAACAACGCCAATTATCGGTGACGTGACAACCCAGCTTAATAAGTTGTACAGAATTTTCGATAGTTTTAGCGATTAACAACTTTTGTTAATTAATCGTGCGCAAATCATTTTTTCTTGTCCATAATCTTTGCCTAGATTTCAAAGCTCTTTGCAGCCTATCGATTGCGCTTTTTCAGTGTTTCTCTAAACTAAGCAAGCACGGCATTTTTTCATTTACCACACCGAATTACGATAGTCTTGTGAAAATGGGAAATACATTGTAGTTCTTTCCTAGCTAATTACAGAAGAGGAACTTCCTGCTCCAATGCAGTAACAGCAGCTACTGATGCTATTGTTTCATATTCGCGCATTAAATTTTTCCCCCAATTGAAGGTCAAATCATAAAACCAGTATGTAATTATTTGCCGATGTCTTTCAACTTCTTCGTTATAAAACTCAAGATTGATGTAATTGTAACACTATTTTTAGTGTCAAAATCTTTCGTCAACTCAAGTAAGTGTTTCTGACATCAATTACTGTACTAATCGCACACGTGTAAATAGTGAACGTCTCTAATAAAGTTTTCGCGCTTGTTCTAAATTTGATGTTTGTCTTAAATACTTTCGACCTGGTGACCTTCGTAATTTGCGTTATGCAAAAATGGTAAAGGACCGTTTTAGCCAGCGATAAATCATTAAATCTTCCATTTACAATCTGCACAAATGAAAGATTTCTAATTTTGGGTCTTACAAAGTCACGTGCATGCCCGTAACTCATTGTAGCTCTCCTGTGACGGGAGGGTTGTATCCAACCATAGTTATCCAAGGGTCAGTGATCATTTGTATCTCGGCAATATAAACATGAACCATTGTCGTGTTCGTAGCATACTCTTACTGTACCATTTTGTACCGCTGGCTCTTATTCTGTCCCTCGTGTGTGAATAGAATTCAGATATCGTTTTAAGAATGTCCATGATTTGCCTTCTCTCCGTTTCTTTTACTTTTATTTCTACACAATTATCAACCTGAGAAAATCTCTGCCATCGGGTTGGTTTCTCTTTTGTTCTGTGTCTATAGGCATTTTGTGCTTGCAGTAAGGTGCTACTGTAGATCAATCGATGTTCCAATCACAATGCGTTACCGCAAACTATCTCACAGATTTTGAGGCATTTTCACAACCACAGGTTCTAATTTGTCATGATAACAATCTTGCTGTAATTAAATAAAATCTCGGCGTAAGGCGACATAAAGTTTCTCTGCTTCGTACCTGCCGCTCACTAAATACTGCGCACCAGGTTCTTCAAATACCTTGCATTCATGATGGCGAAATCGTCGCCTGGTTGTCATCGTTGGAATGTCAAAATTTGATTGGCCTCTACCTTGATATATGAAGTATGAAGTGTGTTTCCCATCAAATATACGTCCGTAACTTAGGCAGTCTCTTTTGCGTGGGGTCTTGCATATCCGCTGTCCTCGAACCCTTATTGAACGGTTGCTAATAGCGTAGATTACAAATGAACGTTCGCAACTCGCCTACTGTGAGCCTGACAAACTAGTGCGACTACTATTATTGACCGCTGGCAAGAGCGACCATTAAGAGCCTGTTTGTGTTTGGGAATCGGATAAAACTGAACGTAGGTTCTCTGAATAGCGGTAAAATCATAGATATTTCCTTGCAACAGCAAAGGAATCTGCGTTCAATTAAATATTGTGATCCAGGAGTACTAGAACGAAGTATTATTTTATTACATCGGATTATCCCAGGGCGTCGATGCTTATCAGTTGACATCTCACTCATGGTCAGTCTACTCGCAAGCTTCGCTTATGTTCACGCAAACATGAATAGAACAGCAGCTACGCGCAACTCAACTAAAGGTATGTCATTAGCATTATTTGCGCAAACACATATTTACTGGTATATCAGAAGCTTGTATTTTTTCAACACATGTGTGAGGAGTGTGAGCTTATTTGTTGAAAGAATCCACCTGACCCGTAGTTTATCCTAATTTCCGAAGAATCTAAATACCTTTCTTCAATAAACTACAAATTTCATTGAAAATTTGTATGTCATAAAAATTTTTACACCGACTTGCAAAGCGCATGAAAATATTTTAACATGAATCGTCCCACGCATTCAAAATTGCGGTTTTTTTGTTTGTTTCCTGCAGTTATTTTAGCTTTTGAACCCTGAATCATGACAGAAAGTCAGTCTTTAGGTCGTTTATCGCCTCGAATTATCGAAGCAACGGAGTGTGTATTATGTTGCAATTACTAGAGGTGAGAACACAACGCTCGAAGTAAGAAGGAAGGTCACTTGCTCATCTCATCGTTTTCTTTGATCTCAGAATAGGTTAATGTGAAGTGGAATTATACTCGTTATTCTCAGTTAGTTGATAATTACGTCTATACACAATAAACGCGGCAAGCTTTGTGCTCGATATTTATCATTCGGCTAGCACATACCACGAATATTATGTGTCATTTTAAACAAAAATTTCACCGTGTCTGTGTTAGAATTCCATGGTCAAAGGGGTATAAATTGCTAATTCCTCCTAGTGGGCGATGAAATATGTAAGTCGATACTGCAGTGTGGCAGCGTCACGCAGTGATATCATATACTGCAGAAAATATCTGTCGCCCATGGTCCTCAGTCTTTCCTATTTACTAATGTCCAAACCTTGAGTTGAAACACAAACTGTAGTAAAGTTATTGGATTAGTTTGGCTCAAGAAAGTCTGATTTAGCCGACTAAAAACTAAGCCTCGCAATGTCTTTCTTCACTCACTGTAGACTTATAAATGACTGCATCAGTTTACCTGAACAATATTCCTACATTCACATTGTAAAAGTAATTCTTATACTGCTGGCTACCTCTACGCTTTTTTTCATTTTTTGAGTTTTTGTTTTGAAATTTCCAACAGGAAATAACAACAAGGTATAGATGATGATAAAATGCTAAATGACCTAAATCCCCTCAACTTGTCACAATTATAGATGTTTTGAATTGTTTGAAGCATTCGTGGAACATCGTTTAGTCATTGAATTGTCTACAGTTGAGAGCTAAGAGCAACATGCTTGTTAATAACTTAAAGTAGTACAACTTTGGCTTCGCGAGGTAAGCTGCACAAGCACAACCAAGGCAAAAAAACCTTACTACTTTCATGTGAATGTCATAAATTGTGTGCTGTGAACTGCGATGAAGAGAGAAATGTATTGTCAATGAGATGGGTAAGATAAAATTGAGGAGAAATGCTGAATTCTGTTTTCCAAACAGTTTTCGAATTCTCATCATACAAAGCTAAAAATTGTAAGCCTCCTTAGAATTTTATGTACGACTAGGACACTCACAGTGCAGGATGTTGATCAGTCATTGGGACTGTTTACTCAAAATACTTAGCAAAACTATAAGGTCTCAGAAATTTGGGACAAAACAGATACCATCTCCTAAAAGTAATGCTATTAGAGCCTCTAACGAGCTATGGGATAGAGTTCGCGTACGATGGATGAACGCAAATACTGTACATTCTAATGTAGGTGTAAAAGATATCTGTACAGCGAGGAATGTAGGAATATTAGGAAACTAGCCAACATAAATATAGTTTTCAGTAAATACACTTGATTAACCCGATTGTTATGAGATGACCTACAGCAAAAACGTTTTGGAAATATTTGCGATACTCAGAATACTAGAACAATGAAAAGAAGAAAGCAAAGTGCAATGTCTTGCCGATTCTTTTACTGAGAGCGGAACTCCCAGCTTTCGCTCATATGAACGCAATACATGCCATGACAATTTCCATAATACTGATTTATTGTAGATTTTATTTTATACTATTTTAAAAAACAACTTAATGTTATTTGAGTTTGAGTATACTCATTTGTACCGTACAACCAAACGTTTTTTTTTTCGCTTTTTGGCATGTAGAAATGGAACTTGCAAAGTATTTGGTGATATCCCTGAGAAAAGGAAATCGGCAGGGTCGAAAGATTCTAATTTCATAATTATAGATTAATGGTTTTTTCTAAGTCGGATAATGTTTATCCCCTACTCATCCACCTATAGCTGTAGGCTATATCGTGAATATTGTTTTACTGTTATTTGTGTTAGTGATATAGTCTGTTTGTAAGCTGATACGATGTAAATGCGATCGACAATTCCGCCTAAAAGCTGGCAAAATTGGTTAGCTGATGCATGCGGATAACTTTCCAAGCGAACTATTATTTGGTTTGTTTAAAAGAGAATAACATATAGAATTATGCAACTTCCAAAGCAAAACGTGACAAGAAAGGTCAACTTTGAATCGCGCAGGTGTGCTTTTGTAAATTCTAATTGCATGGGTTCTAATGGCTAATCGGTTCTTTTTTCCCAAGGTTCCTTATCTGAAGTGTATGTCAAGATGTGTTTGTTAACGGTCATTGTTATTCTCGTCACAAGACCGGCAGTACATGCGCAAGAACAAGGTAAGAGGATGCTGCACCTTTTATAACTATCACGAAAAAGTATTTTCTTTGATTGATGAGAGTTCTCGTCGACAAACATAAATCGAAGATACGGATTTAACGATGAGAAGTTCCCAACGGGGGTTCAGTGTAGCATGGTCATCTTTTCCTGGTAACAATACATGCCATGCAGAGAATGATGCTGGGACGCAAACCATGAATATACAGCAGTCATATAAATCGCAAGAATTTTATTTTCACTTTTCAATGCTATTTGTAACGCTTCAAAATAGATGATTTGCGTGGTTAATGCGTGATGACATGATTTTCATCTGTTGAAGAAGAATTCCTTGTATTTCTATACTTTTAGACAAAGAACTTCGAATCATTCCGGACGGAGGATATTTTAAACAAGACAAGACAGTAGTTTTGTCTTGCATCGCTTCTGGTGGAGAATCTAAGGCGATGATGACACTATGGTACAAGAATGACATGACTGTTTTCTCGGATAATGAAAACATCGTGATTAGCAACAACGGATCATTGACCTTCAAGCGGTTCAGACCGCAGGACGAGGGTTATTATCAGTGCGAGACTTATTACTTAGCGGGCTCGTTCAAACAAAGTTCAGTCGTTGCTGTCATTTTGTTTGGTGAGAAACTTGTCATCTTATACTCATTATCAGTCTCCTAAACTAACCCACTGACCTAACCCTTCATCGTAACTGGTCAAGCAGTGCGAATTTTCAACAGTAGGAAAAATGACTTAATTAACATTGTTGGCATTTCGTTTTTTGTCTTTTAAAGCTTAGAACTTTTCTTCAGGAGTACTAATGCCTATTGCAATATATTTTAATTTGTCACTGTAGATATCAATTTTTAATTTTTTTTTCATATACTGTTATTTGTTACTTTTCTTAGTTCCACTTTATTTCATTCAACATCCAGTGGACACAACTGTTCGTATTGGTTTAGTTGCTACGTTTTATTGTTTCGCTGACGGCAGCCCCAAACCTGCCATATCCTGGCTCAAAGACAACATTTATCTTACGACAGGCCAAGCTCTTGGTAGGATTCAGGTTTTAGAAGATGGTACCTTAGAGATCGGTGATGTTCAATTGCAAGATGCAGGAGAGTACAGCTGCATTGTTAAAAATAACATGAGTGAACATCTGATAAGAAATGCAAGCCTTACTGTCATGTTTCCACCAAGCATAGTGAATATGAGTAGTAATACAACTGCAACCAAGGACACTCATCTGAGGTTGCAATGTGAAGTGAAAGGTTACCCAGTGCCCACTGTGACGTGGCTCACTGAAGATAATATTCAAACGAGGTATACAGAGATAATGACTCGAGATGGAGTGCATTATTTGAATATTGCTAATGTTGAAACTAGTCATGAAGGCAAGTTTATCTGTGAGGCCAAAAACAAGCTTGGTACAGCGAGACAAGAATTATTTTTGGGTGAGTGACACGCCTATGATAATTCGTACTAATTTATACTTCATGTACTGCACGCGGGAAGAAAGCAATCAAGGCAACCGGTTGTATTTCCTCAATTAAGCACCCCGAGGCGCATATTAATTTAGAGATCAAAAGGAGGGAAATATATTTGAGAAGCCGCTTATCAAGCGTTTAATCTAGGAAATACAGTACAAGAAATTTGTATAAACATTTGGTAATTACTAAAGGCGTCACTGCATATTGACCAGTGCGAAATGTCTGCTTGCAACTCGCTTTATCAATTCAACTGGGTCTCTCACTTAATTTTACCAACGACTGACGAATATATGAGTTCATAAGTTCTTTAGAGCAGTTTGGTACTGAATTATAGAATCACCTAAAACTAATTTTGCATAAACCGTCGTCAGTTTTGGTCATTCCACACCGCTAAACATCGTGAGTGAATCACTTTCAACGTCTGCAGTTCAATCAATTTCATCGTTTTGGAAGATGATGTTGAAAGCAATGAATTCATGTTTAATTGAAAATTCAGACGGATTAGTATGTAGCTACATTCAATTCTGTCATCAGGATTAGCGATATGAAGTATAAAGAGAAAAAACCCCGTTGTATCCAAGCATTCAATGGAATAGAAGAAAAAGAAATGGTTGTTCTCATTGGCTGATTACAGCAATAAAAGACCGTTGAACAAATCACATGCACTGACACTTTTGTTTCAAATTTGTTTCAATTTTGTTTCAAATTTTTGTTTCAATGCACTGACACTTTTGTTTCAATAATCTAATCACAAAAACGTTAATATGTATAGATTTGTTACTGCATAATTTACTAAGTGAAGAATTATATAAACATTCCTCTTCCACAAGATTAAGTTTATGAGTAACTCGCGAGAATATCGTGTTTTCCACGTTGTAGCTAGTGATATTGCAAATCCACACTATTCCTGAATGTGGTTTTTGTGTAGTTGGGAATTTCTTTGCTAAATGAGATCAAGGACTAGTTTTCTTTGCAACTCGCCTCGGATTCTAGACTACGTGCAATCCGACCTGTGAGATCCTATATTCGAACACTCACGTCTCTTCACGTGATAAAAACCGCTTTCATAACGGGCACCAGTTTCCACAAAATCTTTATAAAGTTCTTCTTTTATTCAAAATTTGTTTTAATGTGTATCAAATTTTATATCATTCTCGTCTCCTTTCCAGGCGTCAATTGTCGTCTTGATGACGAGTTCAGATGTGGTAACCATGATGACAATGCCTATTGTATCCCCAGGGCATGGGTGTGTGACATGGACAATGATTGTGGTGATAATATTGATGAATTAAATTGTGGTGAGCTTTAGCTTATCAAAGTGCTTTAAATTTATTTTAAATTTATTTTAATTTTAACAATGCCAGTTTGCATGAAGCGCCTTTATCTTGCTTCCCTCTTAACTCGTGCCATCTGATTTTGTGGAACTCTGTTAGTCCGTTATAACTTCGTCTTTATCGGAGCTAACGCACTTTTAGTTTATAGCTATGTCAAGCCACAAAAAAAATATTCAAATTTGTACCAGTATACTTCAGTAAAACACAAAAGTGTTTTCTTTTTCGAGCGATATAACGATATGGTATATAGCGTACGAGACAAATTAGCGAGCTAAAGATTCTACGACGCGACCGTCGTTCTAAACATTGTTTGTCGAAAATAATGTTTACTACATTGTTTACTAAACGAGCTACAAGTTATACGTGAGACACATAATGTACAGAGTTATAACTGAAAAACTGTTTTTTTCAAAGTACTTTTGTTTCTAATATGATTTGCGTATTTTAACGTCGTTCCTAACGGACACGTACAATCATAAGCCCCATTTACACTACGCAAACTAACGCGGGTCGAACCCGGGTTAACTCAAATCCACATTAGTTTTTTGAAGTGTAAACACACTAAACCCAGGTTAGTTTGG
>JAODVM010277328.1:0-12263 GCA_025400095.1 Phenganax marumi | reverse complement strand
CGGTCACTTCCTCATAGGCCCCCTTGCTGCTTTAGGAAATAATTTAGATGAGGGGGGGATACTTCATTTGTCATGAGACTTTATATAGACCGTTGTTGCCTCACTATTGTGCAGGGGTTCTTTGTGTAGTGACGCTAGCTTGATTTGAGGTTGTATGAGGGCATGGCATTAAGAAGTGTAGACACCTCTCCGTAGATTCCTGCCACCGTTGCCAGTGCTACAGGCACCACGTGGCTTGATGAGAGGAAACGCCCAATTGCAACGTTGGCCGATACTTTAACAAGAGTTTAACTTCTAGTTCTAGACTTCTTCGCACCCATGACAATAGAAGCAAGAGGTTTGGATTCGCATCTTGTGGCGGGACGGAAAGTGCCCGATGTTCGTGCCGGATGACGGTGCCAGGCACACGTCCAAAGCGGAGAGATCTTTTGGTCCAACACGATGGCGTCCATGGCATCATTGATCTCTGATGGCACAATTGTGGCACCTTGGAGATAAGCACGATCTCCAGCTGCTTTGCCACGGCACGATTGAGCCGTTGGTCACGCGGTGCCCGGAACATAAGTTGAAACAGGCGTAGCCCTTGAAGGCAAGAGTATTGGTATGGCAATTGGTATGGCAATCTACAGTACTAGTGTGTTGGCTAGTGTGGTGCTTTAGCACAGGATGACTGGTATGACTTAGGCCCACAAGCAGACCTTGTTCTTTTGTCACTGAGGTGACAATTTCGCATGGAGATGTGGTGGCCAGAGGCTGCCAGAGCACACATCAATTATCAAAGAATGGGGTTGCTCGAGATGGAGACTCTTTTCCTGCGCTGATTTGATGTTTTTGTTTAAACTCCTGTATATAGCAAGAAGTCAGTCTACCTAGCAATCACAACATAGACTTATTTAGACTGGCTAACTCATAGCTGGGAGCATCAAGCACAGCTGGATCATGCTTCTTTGCTGGCGCAGGAGATGTAGCTATTACATTACAGCTTCATGATTTTTGCTCTCTGCCCAAGCCCTCAAAGCAGTCCACGTTCTTCGTTCAAGAATCCGTGTTCATTGCAGAATCCGCTACGGGCCTAGGGGTGAATTGTGATGTTTGAACAAACGACCCAGGCCGTCAACTGATTGCATTGTTTGTGTTTGAGATGCTTCACACAGCTTGATGCTGGACAGGGGACGGTGTGAACTTTCGTTTATCATATTGCCACATTCAGCTATTCAAACATATTCAAACAGTAGTTGATGTCAAACCTGAATTCTACCTGCGGTCTTTTGACAGGCGAAGTGGACCTGGACACAGAGCCAGCGTGCATTACGTGGTCACGCTGGAACGACCTGCCTTCCCAGATTATGAGCTTTGTGTGGATCAAGGGTTGACCTTGTACAAAGACCAGCAGGTAAGATAGCTCAATGGGCCAAAGCACGACAAGGCCTTCTCGTGTGAACGAATCCAAGTATCGCCAAGTCGCAAGAATTGCATTCCAGCGGCATTTGGCCATGCGGATAGACCATTGTGCGGGAAAAGTGGAAAGCAGCCAACATGGCCTACTGCTTAATTTGATTGTGCGGAGGCGTTTGAACGTACTATCAACAATCCCGCCTGTCAGACCAGGTCCTCAGTCAACCAGGTTCCACCCTTGGAGTATCTCTCTCGCGTGGTTCTCATTTATTTACGGCTTACCTTTCTTTTTCAGCGCGCAGACTTTCAATGCCTTTTGTGCACCTTTGGCGAAGAGGTTTGTCACTGGAGATGCCACCACCCCTTTTGCAAGAAGTCACGGCTGTACAACTGTCAGAGACAACTGGGCCTCTTTGGTGAATTGCAACGCATGTCCAGCTTCTTTCAAGCACCTGCTGTCTGGGACTGTCATTGGCGGGTGGAAACGAGTTGTCAATTGTTTAAATGTTGAAGATGCTCAAACCCTTGCAACCCACTTTGCAACTGTGTCGTCGTCAATCCAAGTACAACAAGAAACATCAAGAGTAGAATGGACTGCGCTGAAGATGTGCCGGGCGCAACCACCGAACTTCCGAACGAACTTCCGAAGCCCAACAGCGTCATGTTTCGCTCTTGCCCCGCTGTCACCGATCAGAACGGCTTGCCATATGCCTTAAATGATCCATGAAAAGAAGGCAAAGGAAGAGACTGGTGATCATGACAAACATAGGCCTTTGGCTTATCATTTGACAGACATCAAAATGCACAATGGTGAAAGGTGTAGCCTCAAACAAATCCGAAAAACTCTTTTCGCGTGATCAAAATGGATAAAGACCTCTGATCACAAAGAAGCGTTCTGATCTGAGAACTCTTAGATCTGATATGACTAATAACATCTAATAACAAGTGTTATGGGCTTCAGCTTCAGACACAGGGTGTGCTTGACATGTATTTTGGCCTACTTGTATTGGATGGGTTAGTGTCCCATCACGTTTGGAAGAGTGTTGCATTCAATCTAGGCCTGTATTGAATTTGGTTGGCAAGATAGATTTCTTTTGTTTTGTGGCCGGAAGCTTTCAGACTGTTGGTGTTTTTTTAAGAGGCAGAATGACATGAATACAGTATGTTGGATTGAGCGATCATGTTCCTGTCATGCACAGTTCGATTGGATGAGATCATTTGATCCCTTTTCTGTCATTTGCCGGAAATGCAGGACCGATGTGTATGCTCAGAACACGTTTTTTCAAGCGGAGAGCATAAGTTAGTGTGACATTGGCATCTCCAGTTCTACATTTTTTTTGCCAGGTTCATTCGTCCCATGTCTTCCCTCAACTTGACTACTTTGCACCACCTACAGAAAGTACTGTGAAGAGAATCGTTTTAGTTATATGTTTCTCGGGCAGCGACCCTGCAAAGCCAACATGCGTCCCACAGACTACAAGACGCAACAATATGGCGTAAGAGGCGCTGTTGAAAGCGGGCTCGGGTAGCGGTGCACTGTGAGACCAAGCTAGATGGATTCAGCCTGGTAGAGCGCTTGACGGTCAGCCCGCCT
Source organism: Phenganax marumi (assembly GCA_025400095.1). Taxonomy (NCBI): domain Eukaryota; kingdom Metazoa; phylum Cnidaria; class Anthozoa; order Malacalcyonacea; family Clavulariidae; genus Phenganax; species Phenganax marumi. The sequence continues at coordinate 9,274 of JAODVM010277328.1, read as the reverse complement.
CAGTCCAAGCCCGATGATGTCCCAGTGGATTCCAGGAATTTCACCAAGTATAGCGCGACTTGCGGTTCCTGTCCGTCACGGCCTTTCATATTTCACCAAGTATAAGAGGAATCAGGAGCTGCTTCGTTCGGTTTCTGTCCAACGAGGGCAAACGCTGCTGGGAAAGTGTGTGGTGTGTGAGGTGTGTGATTGTTTGTGCCCTGCAACTTACCCACCAGTTGTAGCACACAAACACCAGAAGGCCAAAGCATGTGGTAGTCAGTAGAGAACCCACATTGATTCACAAATATAGCCGTTAAGCATGTGGTACAAGCCAAAGTTTGTGAAATCATTGGCAACCATTTTCTTTGGTTTGGGATGACATCCTTTGTCAAAGTAATGGACATATTGCTGAAGTGTGGGCTTCTCGCAAACGGATGTCATAGCGTTTGAGGCCCGGGGAGCGGATTCCAGGAGGAATTCGGACATGGAAAGGCTCAACCTTTGCGTTTGACGACGACGACGACGACGACGGCGACGACGACGACTACTACTACTACTGCTACTACTATGACTACTACTACTGCTACTACTACTGCTACTACTACTACTACTGCTGAATACAGACTTGTGTGATCGCGTGTGTTTCGTTTGCGCATCGACAGAGGAGTCACGACATGAAACCAAGAAAACTGCACATAAAGACAGTCAAGACTGGCAGGGATCGTGAGGAACGTGCACAAAAATGGGCCTTGAACTCAGATTTATCGCTTCTTTTCACTTCAATGCTTTGCAGGAGCTGGTTTGGAAGACCATGAATCCCAGACAATTGGATAACGTTGATAACCTGAACACAGACCATATGTGCATCAGCAACCAACCATGATAACCAATGTTTGATCCCAAAACATCAACCAAAACCGACGTTTTTCGTTTTGCTCCGTTTCGGCCACACCTTCCTTTCAGGCCGCGGTGGGAGCCCTCGCGCTCGGCCGTCCAGCACGGACGGTCCGATAGACCGGTGGTTCGGCAAAACGCGGCGCGGTCAGAACGTCCTTATCGGTTTGTTGGCGTAAGGTGACTTGCTTATGGTCAGTTAATGCTCAGTGATTGGTATGAAGTGGCTGAGTGAGACCTATGTGGGTTTACGGAGTAAATGTTTGATTTCAGTGGGTGTTTATGGTTGGCCCCACATCGTTTCCCTATGGCGTTCTTTGTTAGGTATGACTGGCTAGTAATTGCGATGTTATCGATGTGACCAGTCTTCTGTCAAGGTAGGCATTGTCGGAACATCTGTGGCGCTTGACTTTTGGCTCGTTAGAGTTCACACCTGGAGCGGTCCTGAAGGGAGGTAGGCTGCCCAGACGGCCCGAGCCTTTGGAGCTTCGGCAAAATGCGCTTGATGCGGTGAGGAGGTTGGCAATCAAGTTCCATGTTGATGACTGGGGCTGCTGAAGCCCAGTGAGCTATCAGAAAACATGCTGGCAGGCTGTTACATCAACTTCTTGACAGTCACACGACTTGTGTTTTGGACGGCGCAATTGTGCCCAGGCCTGATGGGCTGATGGGCTGTTGTAACGGCCATACCCAGGACGGAGGGGAGCACCTTTGCATCTGAGCGTTCCCTCGTTTTTCTTGTTTTTCGCCGGACACCTGACGCGCAGACGGAACGACGACAGCCCCGTGAGGTGCACCCGGTTTCACCGAATGAGGCCCGGTGACGCGACGAAGCGACGGGTGAAGCGGAAGACGGAGGGTACGCCGAACAAACCGTTTCGTTCATCCGCAAAGTGGACTGATGTAGATGAATCGGTGGATTGCAAGAATACAGGTAATTCCTCAAGGCTAGACCGATTGGTATCGGTATGTAATCTTTCGAACTGATGATTCACTCAAAGCTCGCGATCGGTGGACGGATCGCGCGACGACATGAGCTCTCTCACGATCCGTCGAATCACAGGCTGAGCCAACCCTGCAAAGCAGAGTTCATGGCCTGGGACTTTGAAATCGAGTAACGGCTGTAGCTGCATAGGGATTGGAGAATTAATGCGTTCCCAACGGATTCTGATGGCAATGTTTCCAGTTGAGCTGGTCGATTCTAGCCGTGTTCTTCAAGCAGAGTGGATCCTTCGCAGTGCTTCCTTCGAAGGGAGTCAACAATTGACAGATCCTCCAAAGTGAAGCGACATCTTGCCTCTGGATTTGACCGAATGAACGGAATCAAATCCCGAATCCTCCCTCTCCCAGGCCCAGCTGAGACGGTTGCGCAGGACTCGGTCTGGAGAATTCAGTGCTTGCTGAGATGGGTCATGACCACACAAAAGGACTAGGGCTCCGCAGACCACTCGTCGGAGGCCCATGAGACTCCGTACTTGAGTCGTGGAAGACAAAGAAACATGATGCATATCCCAAACACTCCGTGTATGATATATTTACATACATTGGGGTGGTTGACCTGGGGTCAATGTAGGCAAAAAACGGTGCTAAGGGAGTGTTTGCATAGGTTAGCGTGGATTTCCGAATGAAAGGCCAGGCTGCATCGCTTCTTCCGGGGATGCAGCTATATGTCCATTGACTATTCAGATTGAGACATATGGACATATATTGAGACCATAGTCTATTGGACTATAGTCTCAGATTGAGGCTACAGCCAATGAGAAGTTCACACTGACTATTGAGATTGTGTCGCACTCTCACGCGTGTGTGTGAAGCAGCCCGTGCCAGTTTATGTGTCATGTTGGAACTTTTATTGATAGGTTCATCTAGGTCTATTGGCAGCGGTACAAAAAAAATGTGCCCGTAGTTGCGAAAGTATTAAGAAGAAAGGTGGTATGCAACCGCGAGTTGGATGACCCCCACAGGTGTTTCCAGCAAGTTATGCATATAATACAAGGCAAGAAGCCGAGAGTGGCAAACCAATTTAAACACCGCGACATGTGTTCACTTGTGCTGCATGCATCTGAATGTGCAGGAGAAAGCTCAAGTGGAGGAGGTGTGGGGATTTGCGTGTCTCACTGAAGGTGGAGTGTATAGGCAAGATTCAGAAAGCACCAGTTTCATTAAATGGGCGAAGTTTAACCACTGATGTCTCTGAAGGTTGTGTCTCACTCAAAAGTGTTTAGACTGGAAATATGTTTTGAAGGGATTGCAACGTCTACAGAACAGAACCTAATATGTCTAGCGTCGTTGAGTTGCTTCTTGAGACATGAATGTTTGTTTGAGGTTGCAGTGCTGCATTTTTGTCTGATGGAAGCAACAGATGATCATCTAATGGGGAGATGTGATGAGTATTTGTTTTTCCATTGGTTTTCCATCAACGTGTTGAAAGTCTGTTTGATCGGAAAAAAAAGAAAACATACTGCACATTTGCAGCATGTTCGCTGATCATCCAGCAACAGGACCGTTTACCAAGAGTTTCAATGATTTATCTATTTTTCAACCAGGTCTAAATGCAAGCTTTGAACAACCTCGCATAGGGATGCAGGCTTTGCAGGAACGATTCTGGGCATACACTGTCCAAAGACATCTAAAGATGTTCATGTGGCAAAAGTGTTGCATCGGAACGTCACACAGGATTTTGCTTGATGTTTCACAGTGTTGCTCGTGGGTTGTTTCACAGTTTGAACAAACAGCTGCTGTTAAAGCCAGGCCAGATACAAACTCAGCGACAAAGCATCACTGGCGGCATTTCTGCAAGATGCTGACATCCGCCTGATCCGGGCGCCGTGACCACACCTGTATTCGTTTCGTTACTTGTTCGTTTCGTTGGGTTGTTCCTTTTTCTTGTTACCTGTCCAATCTTCTTGGAAATTGGCACAAAGATCAATCCATATACAGTACTGTTTGGATCACCATGCTGGAACGAGCCGCAGGTACTTGTTCCACCTTCGCAGACACAATATTCCTCTTCCTAGACGGCAGGAAGCTGAAGGTGAAGTGTGCGAAAAGGACTCGGTGCAGATGTCAGCACTGGTAACCCACAGTGAAGTCCGTAAGTGGGCTGCCGGCAGCAAGGATGCAATCATATGTTCGGTCTCCCATGCTTGGGAGACCCGCGAACATCCCGATCCCTGCTGTTTTCAGCTTGGGCATCTTGTAGATACGATCTCATTGTATGAGGCCGCATACTATTCTGAGATCTGGGTGTTCTACGACTACACCTCACTTTACCAGTTCGAGCGGGAAACGGATGCACAAAGAGAGAGCTTCGCACGTGCCATGGGAAACATGCATGTCATGTATGCTCATGACTGCAGCTTGACCTTGCGCATCGAAGGCTTGACTCCACCACATATTTGGAATGCGATGCTGCAAGATGAGAGCAAAAAGGTTCCCGTATATCACGTGCCCAGTGGTTCGCTCCAAGCCTTACCGCTCAAAGAGTTGATGCACAATCGCACACCATATCTTCAGCGGGGATGGTGCTTTGCGGAGGTGCAGTGGTCTGCGGTACGTGGCATCGCTGCGCAGGACCAATGCATCTATGGTTTCTACGACGAGAGCAGTTCGGGCCAGGTGCCGTTGACCCCTGAAGCCTTTGCTGAGCAGATGCGAACATCGGCCTTCACCCACCGCAATGATGCAGAAACGGTTGTTGAACTGCAGAAGAAGGTCTTCTTTGAAAGGGTCACATGTTGCAAGGAGGTGTTCTTTGAGAACTTGCTAGAAGAGGACCTGGAGAAGTTGGTGGAGTCTTTAGAGCACTACAAGGAGACTTGGCCTTCCGACGATGCTGTTCTCAGACTAATACATATATATATATATTAGTGTATAGCCCGGTATAGCCTTTAATTGAAGGTGCCAGCAGCAAAGCTCGTGTTTGAGTCTTTTCAAGAAGTGAAAAAGGTCACAAAGAACCTGCAATGACCAACAAATCAAACAGATCATCTTCAGGGCCAGGATAACAAGTTTCACAGAGAATGTTGACGAGAGTGGTCGCCCTGCCACCGAACATAAGCAACCCGAACCAATTGCGTTTCAGGCTCTGACATTGTGCGATCCAGCCAGCCAATGACACGTCATACAGTCACGTCATGTTTGTGGCTTTTCCTAAACTTTCTCACCAAAACTTCCTGCTAATAAGTGGTTTCATAACAAGTGAAAGCGGCAAACAGACAGGACCGTTTAAAGGCTATCAATAAAACATCATCTAAAGTAACTAGTGAAGATTTGTCCTCTTTCCGTACAGCGATGGTCCTTTTTCCCTTTGTTGGCTCAGGATCTCCGGTCCTTCAAGCTTAAAAACTGGGAAGGTACTCCCGAGCTGGTGGCTTCGCTGGTGCAGGTGCTGGGTGCTTCAACTTGCCTCGAAGAGCTTTGCATCATGCATGGCGACAACTATAGGGGCGGGGAAGAGAATCAAGGGACTGGAAATTGCCTGGCGAAGGCCGGAGAAGCGACCTGTTTCGGCCATGTGTTTTGTTTAATGTCCTGCACTGCGTGAGGCCTTGGGTGAGGTGCTCCGGCACAACTGCACCTTGAAGAAGATCACTCTAGGGTTTAATGGCATAGAGACCGAGGGCTGCAAGGCGCACACGTCCCGAATCTCAGTGTCCATGGGCAGCACAAATAGTCCACTTCTGTGATTTAGGTCCTCCATTGATGCAGGTTGGAATCAGAGTTCGTGCTGCGTAGCACGGCACATGTTGCCAGGCGCTGCTGGCCGGGCTTCGTCGTAACAAAATCATCACTGAGATCAACATTCGTTATGAGATTGATGCAGATCCGGAGGTGCTAGTCAAAGTTGAGAAGATCGTGGCGGCCAACCAAGCCGGAGTGGTGCAGGCCATTGATTGTATTTGCTGAAGGACGCTTTTGTGAGTTGCCTCAATATATTTTGAGGTTTGGAAAGTGTTTGGACATGTGACATGTTTGGACATTTCAACATTGTTTGAAGTATTATGCAATTTGTCAGATATAAGTTATTTGCAGCTGAAAGTTGGAAGTGTGTAAGTGGTATGATTTGGGATTGTTGCTCGGCACTCTGGCAGAATGCCTTCAAGCGCTTCTGGAATGTCTTCTTCAAGGCCTTCGGAGTCTTTATGTGGCTTCATTTTGTTCACCACCTCACATTGCATTTTGAGGCCAGAACTGCAGAGACAGAGAATGACGGGCCCAAGAAGGCATCAGCAGAGACAGAGAATGACGGGCCCAAGAAGGCATCAGCCTTTCCATCTGAGCCTCGCATCAAGGTGAGTCCATTTCTGAGTGGGAAAAGGCCTTCTGCTAAAAATGTTGCACAAGAACTTGCCCCTTCTCGCCCTATGCCCTGTAAAGCGCAGCCAGAATGAATGAAAAATACTCCAATCACACTGCCCAGTCACACTCTTCACCCCAACTACGGTAAAGGAAACCGTCAGTTTTCCAGGAGTCGCCCCTCACGAAGGATTCTCATTGATCGATGCGAGAGCTGCGTTGGCGTGACGTTGCTTTCGCAACCTTTTGCCATTGTCCAAATGTGATCGATAAGGCCCTGCGATAGAAGGAGGTTTGTGTCAGATTTGTGTGGATTAAATAGCGCAGAAACGTAACACGTTCAAGTGTGGAGGGCGATTTCGCTGCACAAGCGCAGCGTCTCGTGAGATCAGCATTTTGAGCCGCTGTGCCATTGGGATTTGCTCTTCAAGCGCTTGCTTTGCAGACAGGTCTCAGGCAAAACTTGTGATTGTTTGAGGGAGCGGGGTCGAGCAGCAACAGGCCGAAATCAATCCAAAGGTGTGGCGCGGTGTAAATTTTGTTAGACGCGGGAAGGCGCGGCAAGTGCGGGAAGCATGCGTGTGTAAACGCGGCGTGTCGCTGGTGAGCACATGCACTTTGTGGTGGCAATCATCAACCAGGTTTGCTGCTTTGTTGCCAAAAGTGCCACAAGTGTGTCCTGGAGTCCTGCAAGCGTGTCCTACAAGAGTGTCCCGCAATATTGCGCGACAAGATGCGCTGCGAGAGTGTCAAGCAAAAGTGCCGCTCAAAGGTGTCCTGCAAGATTGTGCGACAAGAGCGTCCTACTGAGGGCGTTGCTAATTTAAGGTTCCAAGCAAGAATGTCGCGCAAAGTTGTCCTAGAAGAGTATGTCCATCAAGTATAGAAGTGTTTTTGGCGAGGGTCAAATAAGTACATGTACAGTAAGAGTGTCAGACAAAGATTAGCTGCTTGTGTTTTCATTCATGTGTGCATTCGGGCTAGTGGGCTCCATCCTGTTAGTTGGCGACCCTGCCGATAACCTCACTAGCCAATTCTCTTGACTACCATTCCCGTCCCACCCATCATATGAAAACACGCGCGCAGGGTTTTTACGTGGCAACTTTGTATTTAAACCGTTTTCTCGAACCGGCGCGTTTGCATTTGCAATGTCTTTGCGGTCTTTTCCCCTGCCTCCTTATCCCTGCAGGTCCTGGCGGAGTACCTCAGACACACCAATAATCAGGTTATTATGCTTGACCAGCCCGTAGTCTCTCTTCACCCAATCGAGGACCTTGGCGACGCTGGCGCGCAGGCCGATCGTGTTGGTGCAACTCCGATCGTGTTGGTGCGTCGCAGCCCGACGGACGACCGAGGCGCTGGCAGCAATGCTCCGCGAAAACCGCAGCGTTGAAACGGTTGATCTCGACTACAAGGGGATTGGGGAGTTGGGCTGCCAGGCGCCAGTCAGCGAGATGGCAAATAGTTTTTAGGCCTTATTTGTCCGTGTCACAGCCCTCCCCCATCCAGGCTCTTCTTGAAGCCCTGCGACAGAATAGCCGTGTGTGGGAGATGGAATTGCGGCGAAATCCTGAGATTAGCGATGAGGCTTGGATTAGTTGAACTCGCTCCCCGGCCTGGGCGTGGCCTGGGGCCCTGTGCAGGTCCAAAAAGAGATCCAAGAGCTTGTGGAAGCGAACAAGGAGGCATTGCGCCAATGGTGCAAGTGGAGTTACTGTGCTTGGAATTCCACACTTTTGGACCTTCACTGGAGTTACTGGCTTTGGACACACAAACATTCGGGCGAGTGGCGGAGCGCTGCTTCAGTGTTCCATCGAGGCGCTAAGGCGGCAAAAGGAGGCGCGAAGGAAGACCATGGTTTGACACCCGAAGGAGGTGGCCCTAGGACACCCTACAGGTCTCAAGATTTTTTGGGACCTGAGTTGGGTTTCGTTGTCACCTCTTTTGCATGAACAAGAGCAGTGTACGAGCAGAGTACGCAAGATCATTGCTTGTTTAAACATGATCTTGGCGAACTCCGACGCGGCACTGGTCCATGTTGACCACAAGTTCGTCTCAAACAAAGTTGAGCGTATTCAACGAGACTAAGTATAGCTACCCTATGATTCCTGGGACATTTATTTAATAGCCTTTGCACGGCGGACATTGTTTGGTTTTAGGTCGGCTATTCTTTGGCGCATGTCATCTCTGCAGTTTTGATGCTCTTTTGATGTTACATGTGAACCCTTGTTTGCTCAAATGAGGGGATGGTTGGCATGAACTCACATTCTTAAAGGCCCCCGATCTGACGTGGGCAACAGCCGCTCTTGTTGAGTTCCCTTCAAACCCAACCGTCATTATGATCACGATTGTTTATCGATGCTACTTCTTCTAGCGCAGCAATGATTGGGATCGATGCGGGCTGCGCTGGACCAATTGGTGTTGCAACGGCTTCGCACCAATGGTGCCCCCCCTCCGTGCCGTGCTTTGAAGGTATAGATGTGAAGCAAGTGCAATTTTGCTTCATGGCAGCCATTTTGGCGTCGTGGCCCTGGTGACCTACTAGTGGGGCCACATGGGGCCACTTTCAAACGAAGATGGCTGTTCAAGATTCAAGGGTTAAAAAAAGACACACTGCCTGAATATTCCCATGGCACACACACACTCCCAGTTCGACCATACTCCACGCAGTCTTTTTGAGACCACTGGTCACAATCGAGCAATGCCACCAGCTGCCACTGTTCCTCGGCAGCTTCGTGCGCGATCAGAAGTCGGGACTGTTTTTCGACCCGGACAAACTGTTTGTGCTCGAGCACGAGGGTGAGTTTTTCAAAGTGAAAGGACCGTTGATCGTGCCGCCGTCACCGCAAGGTGAGCCTGTGATGGTGTCACTTGAAATCTTGAGACTTGCTTCATTTGTTTAGCTGCATGTATAAATTTCTAGGCACAAATGGGTCCGTGGTTAACCTTAAATTCTGCATGATCTTGCAAGCTTTAGTGTATTTGCTTCCACAATCTGTTTAGTCTTCAGATGAGGTCGGACATAACATCCCCAGTATATGACCCACGCACCGGCATTGACTGAATCCGCAGCGTCTCGGCTTCAGCTCCCACCCCCCCT
>JAODVM010277217.1:0-12263 GCA_025400095.1 Phenganax marumi | reverse complement strand
TCCAACATCTATGAGCTCCACTTGTATCACCTTCACAAGTAACACATTTCAAACCTTAAAGGACAAATTAAACAAAACCATGTACTCCTTGTCTTGACTCATTCAATCATAGCAATTTATAATTGAAAATTAACACAAAACATAAGAAGACACTGCAGACTTACATTGCTTTAACACTGTTTAATACACAGATCGCTAGTAATCCTGTTACATAAATTATTAAAATATGCTAATCGCTTTTGAATGACAGAATGAGTTATGCCTTATACTATAGCATTTGAGAACAGAAATAGAATAGATGTAAAACTTACTTCCTTTATCTCCTAACTCCATTCCAGAACAGTAATTCAGTCTGAAATCTACATTTTGATCCTGGTTGGACAACTTATTTTTCACAAAGTATTTTAAAATATCCGTACAGTATACAAAAGACAGCAAAAGTATCAAGTATGCACTGCTTATGTATAAATATTCGCATATTAAGCACGTGTACGCCATACTTTTTGCCGTACTTATTTTCGAGAGGCAATATTTTGCTGCGTGTGAATTTACAGAGTATAGATTATATCAGAAAATCCACTTATTTGTAAGTTGTAACTTTGTTTTTGCCATATTCAAACCAAACTTTGGGCCTTTGGCCAGAACTTCATCAACTACAGTTACTGTAATTACATGCTAGGTTCTTGACTTCTTGTCAGATTTAGAAATGCGCAGGGAATGGATTGGTATTTGGCAAATTTTCTGCGCAGATTTTAACGCAACTCTCCAAAATGCGTAGACAGAAATCAACATTAAAAACGCTGCGTGGGGAACGCGTTCCCCGCGCAGACCAAACTTTACAATCTGGCCAATACCAATTGGTCCGAAATGTATTTCCACACATTTTACATATTGGGAATATCGTGCAGAAAAAAACCCTGTGTAAACAGAGGTTAAAACTGTTTATGGGCTGAATATATAAGTACTTATTATACCTTTTGACTTATACAAGTGTTCTAGATACCATTTTCCAACAATTTTGGGATCTGAATTTGACGTCCATATTTTTAGGTATAGTATACACCCACTATAGGCATCTTGCAGGCCATAAACAACCAATGAGAAGGTGCTATTCATATATCCCATTAATTTATCACGGCCATCCCCAGAGTGTGTGTGGTTTTGCCCCTACAATGGATGAAAGTCTATTATAAATGTATGACAAGCATTATATTCATGTACAGTATATGTACAGACAAAATATCAGTGACACATTCTTGAGTATCTATTATTTTTAAAAATTCAATTACTTGAAATCTGAGACCTTGGGCAAGCAGTTCTCAGATGATCCAGTGAGACAGCAACTAGCAGGGGGGCACATTTAATGGACCCCCCCTGCTTTCCATTTTCAGGGTTTTGGATATTATATGTAAGGAAGCAGTGCTTCTGTCAACTAGTATAATATTCAAGGGATATTACAAGTCACAACCTTTAAAATTAAATCTCCTTATGGACAAGATATAAAGGTGTCCCCACATGAAGGTGCAGGCAGCTATGAAGCGGAATGGGATAATCAGTAAATGAGTCACTCAGATGACTGACAAATTAGACCTGCCTTTTTTATAGCAAGACTTGTAATTTCTAAGAATAAAGGAAAAGAATTATGTAAAGAAAACTTGCCGATGAAGTAAATGCCAGTCATTCCTCTCTTATACTTCTTTTTTCCCAAACCACCTCTATGCTCAAAGCCATCTGGATCTATCTCTGTCATTAAATCATACACCAAATTCCAAAGGTACTGCAAGTTTGTGTTGCTCTCGCACCTTGCGCTGTATGGAGCGATATCCAAGAAACTGGCCTGGTCCTTCTAATTCTTTTTCTACTGCTGCCATCACTTCGCTCAGGTTGGAGTTGTATTCTACATATTTAATGTTGAAGAATGCTAATCTTCGGCTCAAAGTTCCCAGACTCCAGGCATACTGTGCATAATCCCGGATTACTAAGTCTAATATTTCCTTTCTTGACAAATTCATTATGGGCTAAGAGAACACTGGGCTGGAAGTGACATGTTTTTAAATGTTTGATTGGAAATGCTATGAGAACGATGGGCTAGTGCGTGGACCAGTGTTCTCGTAATGTTCCATATCAATATGTCATTTTTGTTTGCATTTCAATTTTGGATTTATGTTTTCAAATTCCGATCTGATTTCAATGTTCAAACTAAAGCTTGTTTTTACTTTTTTCATTTAATTTATATTTTTCAATTTTGTTTTGTTATTCTCTAATTTTTTTTTAAATATCCAAATAAATTTTGTTTCCTTTTTTTATTTGTTTTATTTCATTTTCGTGATAATTTTTTATCTGTGTTTTACTTTCTCACTAAATTTTTTCTAATGAGAACAATGGGCCATCATACAGCAGTTAACGACATTGCAACACATTCTTTAGCTGCCTTTTCACCAAATTTCAAATGATCTCCTTGACTAAACCAGCAAGAACAGTTTCATTTATATTAATAATATCAGATATCGAAGGACCTGGGTTTTCTTCAACATCATTTGACAGTCGTAAAAGCAATGGTACATACACATTATCACACATCATTTGACAAACACAGCACACCGCATTTGCTTTTTGGTAGACCATGTTTAAACAACAAAGTACTGATATTTTGGTCCAGAACAGCGCTTTGAAACAGCATTCACTCTCTCTAACTGTGATGAACAAGTTGTGACAACCTATTCTTTATCGATACTGTTCTAAAGTATTCCCCATTTCAATGTATTAGGTACACAATTATCAAAATATAAGGCAATGAAATAATACAAAATAATAGTGACGTTTCTCATGCGTGAGTGATATTCCATTTATAAAAGTTCAAGATTGCTTCAATGTTAATACTTCAAGGCAGCTTAATTTTTCGGTTATCTTAACAGCTTTGGAAATTGAGTGTAACGCTTGTTACACTCCCTCAGACCACTAGCTGTGGCCTGCGCAAACTTTCGTTTCTGTATAGTCTTGTTGAATATCTAAAAGAAAGAGCATAATCAGTTACACCAATCATGTAAATTTTCTTAATCTAGCTCTGGGTGATACTGAGTACCTGCTATACGATACCAGTGATACCTGCAAGTACGGTATCTGTATCCACTCCTGGTGTGGTATCGCTCTTTTTTGACTAATGATTTAAAATAATGAATTTTTTTTTTTTTTTTGACAATGAGTCTTTTTATAACAGTTATATCCAGCAAAATGCTAAAATAAGTGGGATAGTTCGATAAAAAAACTGTAGATCAAGATGCATGTGTCCTGTTAGTGAACTACACGTGTGATTGGAGAGGAGAGGTGTTGTAGTACTAATAATGTTTGGTATGGACACTCTAGATACTAAATATTTGGGTATCGAAACTCAATATCTTTAACAAATTTTCGTATTGAAACTGGTATTGGTATTGGCCAATACTAGCTAGAAAGTACTTGGTATTGGTATCAATATAGAAATTCAGGTATCACCCAGAACTATATGACCACTGCTGTCAAACCGGGGGAGAGGCTGTGAACACTCCTGGACATATTTCAAATGGGCTTTTAGACTATTGCACAGCTATAGTGGCTATGCGATTAGATGACAAAATTTTCAGTCTGGGCTGAAAATTCACCATGTAATCAGCCCCTTGCAATCGTGGCAGTTGAAGTGTTCTAAGAAAGATTGATCAATTCATTTGCTAACTTGGAGGAATCCAAGACCTTACATCAATATCTCAACATTTTGGCAAAGTTCCTCAAAGTGCACAAAAGATTTGATTTGAAAGTTTTAGAAGGTGTGTGGGAATGGTTTTGCATTCTGACTTATCCACCGTTTAAGCTAAACGGGCATTCGTCAGCTAATGGCTACAGGTCAAAACTCAAATGCGAAAACTACCATGGATATAAGCGACAAATTTTGATTTAGTTATGTGGAAACTTTTGATTGAATTCATGAGCTGGAGTGACTTATGGTCAGAGGCAGAATTGCTAGTTTTTAACTTCTAACTTTTCATATTTAATGTAGGTAGCTGACGTAAAACATGTGCATGTATTCATAGCAAACTACAAATTACTTCTTACCTGGAGTAGTATAACGCGACAACCTCTTGACTACACTAAACCACAACAAGTCTTGAAATAGCTTAAAACTTAAGAAAAACCAGTTGAAATCCAGGAAGATATATGGCTATAAACTATAAACGCCAGTAAAAGCACATGAAACTTTGCTACAGTAAAACGGAAATAGCTGCACACTTTTGTTTCTGTAGTTGATGCGTAGTGCAGTATTAACATTTGATTGGTTGTGAAGTTCAGTATCATTTTCAATACTTTGCAGCAGATACGGAACTACAGAAAGAAACGTAAACAATGTTGAGAATAAATTCATGCTGTGGTGTTTTGGCACAGAGTCCTGTCGTTTTGGTGAAGTAAATTGCAATTCTTGCGCATTTGGAACAAGCCAATTTCCTATCAAGGCTAGACATAAATACGACGGCCTGAATTTATTCTCAACATTGTTTACATTTCTTGTAGGAGTTCTGTATCCGTTACAAAAATATTGAAAACGATGCTGAACTACACATATTTCCATTTTGCTTTTATATATTTACAGCCACGACTGGTGCCCTGAACAAAATAAAACACGAGCATTTGTCGATATCTGCCGATCGTTGCCGACTGTGATGTGTAGGCAGTCCAAATCACTCAAGCAAGCAATCAAGCACTCACTACGTCTGGCTACTGCTATGCGGTAACCACAAAAAGTGAATGATTCAAGCACCTATCTGCTCCACTAATACTGTAACTTGAAAAGGGACTTCTTTCTTGTAGATCACATATTTGCGATATTTCATGTATTTTGCATTGAATACTAAGAAACTGGCAATCCCTTACTTCCTGATGTATCTGATCTTGAATGACTTCATCAATACAAGCACTCAAATCATTTTGGAGATCAGGTGATACACTTGTGAAAGCACCCCGTGCATCAGGCCTTTCTGAATTCAGTGGCCTGTCATGCAAGCGACAATCAACAACAGAATCTAATATGCCAAATGACTTTAGAAGCTCCTTATAGTCGCCCTGATTTTAAACTATAGCTGGATTCACCATGCCCCCTGAATGCCAGTCCTTGTTTAGACTAATATAAGACAGCTTCAATAATGTTTCTTAACATTCCTCTGCTCTGCCTTACCTCTCCATTATGACACTCCACAGCCTCTCTTGCTCTCGGAAACTGCACATCCACACTCTCATTCTCTTCCATGCTAAAAGTCTTCAATATTTTATAAGTTTCCTTGAGAGACATGGATAAGTTGCACATATTAATATAACCGATCTGTGTCTATGTTGTTGATTTTGGACGAACTAATAAACACGTCCAGCAATAATGGCGCTTCTTCGGAATGGTACCACACAACCAATCTTTCTTTTGGTATGAAGACTGTTGTAAGCTTCTATCTCTCATTTTAAGAATGAGAATATGGGGTCTGTTGTGGCGTAAAAACAATTGCTTTCTGCTTGATAGGATTGCGTGCACTAAAGGGCATTTGTGAAAGCTCAGAAACAATGTACCTGATTCTAAAGTCTTCAGATCCTACGCTTGGCTGACTCTGATTGATTTCCATATTCAAATACCAATCAAATTTTGAACAAATCCACAACTTGATGAATAATTCTACTATGCTTAAAATACTGATGGTATTGACGTTAAGCACGACTGAAGGAATCATTTTTAGTGAGTGAGCATGTATACAAACCTATTTTGCCCAAAACGTTATCATAAATTCATATTTTAGTCATGTTGCCTGCCTAGGGCACATATAAACAAGGATTGATGTACCCATTTTAGCACACCAGATCTAGCCAATCAGCACTAAAGAATATGTTATTCAGTTGTGCTGCCTGATTAAGGCACAACTAAAAATGGGCACGGCCCATTAGTCATGCGATTAGGCCTGATATTGGGTGGGGTACATAGTAATATGTATTGTCATCTTTCGAAAGCAGTCTCAAGCTTTTTGTTAGTATTTCAAAAAATCTCGGTTTGAACAACCAGCACGACCTCTAGCTACTCTACTGCTTCCAGGCATATGTCTTGCACAATTTGAGCAACCAACTTTTTTGGCACATGCAAGTGGTAATTTATTTGAAGCACAGGCCAAATCCTGCAGTACCCACAAAGTTCACCAGATCCATGCACTTCCCTTTGTATGGTACTTTCCAAATCTTCAGAATCAACTACATTGCAACTCTCGTTTTCAGCGTTTTCATACATTGCAACTCCCTCTGGAACTTCCAAGGGAAAATCTAGCTACTATTTGAGAATTTTCAACTTTAATTAACTTCTCTACTCCTATCTGGAACTTGCAAATTAAACCTAACCACTCATCTATATCTAATTGGATTTCACAATGAAAAATTTCCCATCCCTGAGAACTTCCCCAATCTGGACATCACCAATCTTGGAAATTCCAAAGTAAATACACACTCCTCTCTTCTGGTATTTCTAAGCTTCCTCAACCATTTTGGATAAGAATCAGCGCTCTCACTTTTAAGGATTTTTCCTTAGAAATAGGAATTTTGCAAAGTTTTAAGGATTTTTTTAACGAATTCCGCTTTTAAGGAATTTTCTATGGATGTTTAAGATTTCAAGCAAGACCTTTTGGCAGTCACAGAGAAACGATAAACAAATAGTAACAAGTTCTTTATATGTGCTTTCTTCAAAGTGTTTTTACCATGTAACAAACTACTCTGAAAGACTCAAACTAAACTATATATTGTGCTAATGCAAAAATTGCAGCAATGTGATACTGTTCTATTTGGTTACTCGCTTGATAGTTGTTGCGTTATCAGTTGCTTAGCTTCGTTATCTGTTGCATTGCTTTTGACAGCTCTAAGGAAATGCAAGAGCTCGAGATTAATTTTAAGATCATGAGCATGGCTTGACTCCGCTCTGAAGGCTTCTTTTGTGTGAAGAAGTCCGACTAGACTTTCTCTCTTTAAAAAATTTCTGGTGTCAGTTTTGACCAACTTTAAAAGACTAAACAGCCTTTCTACAGCAGCATTTGAGGATGGTAAGGACATCATGCAACCAATAACTTTCTTCAAATTAGGGAATTTCAATCTCCCATCAAATGTGCAGGCATCTAGTCGCTTTCGCCAGAATTGCAGTGATGAATCACCTTCATTTATCTCTTCTGTTTCCTCCAACGCCTGCTTTCTCTATTCTACATCAACTAAAATTTTATCTGCCACACTAGTTAAGTATGGAAACTTAACGGAAACTTCTTGAAGAGAAGAAGGGTAGCACTTCACGGCATTCTCTGGAAGAATAAACTTGACAAGTTTGTATGCTGCATTACTGAGTTCCACCATGAATTCTCAACAAGTCTTCTTTATACTATGAACGGCTTGCTGATCATCCTGGCATTCGTTCAAAGTTGCTGTAGCAGGTATTCCTAGGTAAATTTCGTTAATAGGAACGTTAAGAATTGCATCATTTAGAGGAATGGTGAATGGATCGCACCTTGTAACAACATCGATTTTCATGAAGTCTGACAGGATGGACTTCAGTAGCTTGTGTACTTCATCATGAAGATGGTGAAGAACAGGGTCAGATGATTGGAATAAAGTGTTGAAGTCGCTCAAATGGTGCAACTGGAAACTAAAGAACTCTAACTGCGCTTGTAAGTACTTGTTTGAAAGATCTTGTAGGATTGACTCGGTCCTATAAGAAGGGTCTTTCTTCTCATTTACTACGGATGTAAAATAAAGGCAGAGAGCATCCCATTGCTCGAGCATCCTTCTCATGCACGACTCCAAAGATAACCATCTTGTTTGACCGATTCCCAGAAGCTTGTGTGGCTCAGCCTTAACAAACTCCTGGAACTCTTGAAATTCCTTCTGTCTCAGGCTTGATCTGCTGAAGTACAAATAAACATTCCTGCACAGGTCTTCCAACATCGTTGACAGTTTTAGGCAAGCATAAGATGCACACAAGTGAATCATGTGGCAGCTACATTTCACTGCAAAACATATGGGGCATCTTTTTTCAGCAGTGCAACAACACTTTGGTTCTCACCAAACATGATAATTGTCGTGTCCGAAGAGTATCCAATAATATTCGTGATAGGAATTTTCTTTTCTTCAAACGCGTTTTTGACTGCGCTGTAAAGACCCGTTGTGGTTGCTTGTTCTACTTCTAGCATGTCAAAAAACCTTGTCACCGCTTGAACAGTTTGCTTGTCAAAGTAAACCACACAGATTCCCAACTGCTTTTCTGTAGTTACGTCAGTTGTTTCGTCAGGGATTATGCTAAAGTAAGCATGACGAAGCTTCTGCACAAGCTGCTGGGAAAAACAAAGTCCAATGCCTTGCCTCAAAACATTTGTGCATCTGGTAACGAGCAAGTGAATGCGATTCAGTACCTCAACTTCTCTGGTATTCACAGGAGCTGTAGACTTCAGCAAGCTCATTAATGGAATGATGAGACTGAATGGAATGTTGTGTTCTGCGAGAAAAGCACATACTCGGAGTTCGGTCGTTTCCTTGTACAAGCTATTTGCCTCTTGCCGTCAAAGACATTCAACGAGATTCCCTTGTTTCTGACCAGACATTCGATTTTGTGACATTGCCTTTTTACGGAGTTCGGATTCGGCGCGTGGCATGCCTCTGAAAAGAGGTTTTTGAATAAAAAACAGGTTTTTGACATGCTTTGCAAGTGGCATGGACTTTCCAGGAGAAGGGCGAACCAACCAATCTTTAAAATTTGAATCTTCTAACCACTGGTGTCTAAATTGTTGGCTGTATCGTGTTTTCTTGTCCCTTGATTCCAGTTTTGATGATGAAGTTAACGATTCTTCAAAATTTACATCAAATGTGGAGCTTTCAGGCAGACCCTGGTTTAAATCGCTCATTTTGGTCGATGGCGCATATACTCAAAAAATGCTGTTTTAACTAAGTCTCAAAGTTGAATAGCTTCTTCAATTACAACATTTTTATTACAAACTTTTCAATGGCTTCTTCAAGACAGAAGATTTGAAGTTAAATCACTTAAATGGCTTCATTTATTTAGCACTAAAGGTTCTCTTTGTAAAGGACTAAGATACTAATATAATAAAATTATAATAATATAAAGGGAGCTAAAGGCTCTAAAGGGATACGAAGGGATATAAAGGCTCTAAGGAGATTTATAGGGAAACACAAGTCATTCAAGGAATTTTGGGGAAATATGAGGAATTTCAGAGCTCACACTACGGAATATCAAAATTTGGTTGTGAGAGCACTGATAAGAATATGTATAACTCTACCATATGAGAGTAGTGATTGAACTTCTTGTCCAAATTGAAATCTCTTAGAAATGCTTTATTTGCAGCCCTCAGTAAAAGCAAAATGGTTCAACAACATTTAGTTTATAATGTACGTTTACCAAGAACTTGGATTCCACAATTGTGACAAAACTTTGCAGTGCTTTCACCCAGTCTTGTCCCACATTGTTGAGAAGTGTGCCATTTTGAACACACCATTATTATTCGCATAGAGCTTTCAGCATTTGCAATTCTTGTAACTATGGGGAGAAATTACTGTCAAAATCTGTAACCAAACTATGTGCTGAGAAATTTGTATCTTTGTGTCTATGTGTTTTTTTGTGTCACTACCATATCGAGTTGAGCGATGATGTCTGTACTGGGCATTTTGTGAGAATAGTCGTCCAGTTGTATATTAAGATCATAATCGATCGAAGTAGGCCAAGCACAAGTTTATGGCGATATTTTGTTTTTTTGACTTCGGCACTATATCGTCAGAAACTCAATACCATACAAGGTGTGCATGGCAGTTTTAGATCCGACATTTGCATTTGACCAAATTGTATATGAAATTGTATTCTTCAGTAAAAGGTAAGTTTACAATATTTGTCTATTCCTATTTTTGTATAATTTTACTTTTTTTAACTATTAACACAGCTGTTTGGTCTTGTTTGGACAAGGGTACATTTTTGATCGATCTCCATAAAGCGGGTAGTTGAACAAAGCCAGTGTGCTTGCACTGATCTCAGCCAGGCTGCAAAGTCAGGCAATGGCACACCGAAGATTTAAAAGCTTCATATTAATGGCACACCTGGGGCACGTAATTAATGATTCAAGCCAGAATCTTGTGCCCTTACCCCCTACCAACTGTCCTTTGGGAGTTTGCGCAGATGTGTGTCATCACCCAGGCCTGGTACGTTCAAAGTTTAACGTGAGCAGTCGATCACGTGCGTCATTACCTTTGCGTGTGCGGTTCAACTAATGAAATTACAAACAATTGAAAATTAATGAAAGTTCTGATTTATACTTCACGGGCCAGTTGTACGAAAGGTGGATAGCGCTATCCACCGAATAGTGATTTTTTAAAACATTCGTAAAATTTCTCATCAATCGTTATGAAACAAGATTGAGACATATGTTCATAGAGTAAAGGCCGCTAAGTTTATTTTGTTAGCCAATACGAAAGTTTGGCCGTTTTCTGTCCAATTTTACAAGGGTTGGAAAAGCCACTATCCAGTGGATAGTGCTATCCACCTTTCGTACAATCGGCCCCAGCTCTGAAGTATTTGAACGTTAACATAATGTTCAAAAAGTAATGTTACTTTCACAAAAAACGATTATGTATATAAACGGATAAGATGCACTGGTGAGTTTGAAGAAAACATGCACTGGTGAGTTTGTCAAAGAGGACTAAGATAACACGATTTTGAAGGAGGAGTTAAACTATGTCACTCTTCCTGAAGCAAAATTTGAGATTTGCTCATGCGATTTTAAGCGCTTGCAGAAGCAACAACGCGCGTGCCTCCACGCTATCACACATGTCCCAGTGCCAGGCCTGCACCACCTAATTTAGGCACCCCATATTCTATAAAGTGAAGTCATTACTTTGCAGGAAAGAATTTGGTAACTTTATACAAGAATCAAACGCATTAGCGGTCTTCTAGACAAGACCCTGAGAGAAACAACTTTAATATCAAATGGCTTTAAACTTTGAATAATTGAATGTACAATTCATACAAGGTATCGTACACCGCATGAGTGTCAGAACGTGTGTCCAATTATTGAATGTCATCTTTAAAGAGAAACGGACATCTTGGAAGTTCAGGGGCCGGTTGTTCGAGAGGTGGATAGCGCTATCCACTGGATAGTGATTTTTTGTAGCCTTTGTAGAATTTCCCATTGATCATTATAACATAAACTTACGACTTGTAACGATAGATTAAAGTCTCTAATATTTACATTGTTGACCAAAATGGAAGTTTCGACATGTTTATACCAATTTTATGAATGTTGAAAAATTCACTATCCAATTGATAGCGCTATCCACCTTTCGAACAACCGGCTCCAGCACTTCAAAAGATTTTCCAAGTCCCAAGGGGAAGGCAACTGAAAATTACTGGTAATGTTCTTAATATACCAGCAGATGTTAGTAACACTGTGACCATGTTTCTCAGACTGTCTCATAAAATTGGTACCATTAAATTCAATTGAAACGGCAATTGCAGTATAAAACTTCAGCACTTTCGTTAAATGTAAGACCAAACAAAGTAATGCAAGCAGCAGCTTGGTTGACTAACACAAGTGCTTGATACCAAGAGCAAGGTATAACTCTTGATGAAAACTGGATGACAAGTATTCAAGCAGAAACAGTTGCTATTGTTCATGATAATGAAAATTCAAATTGTTCAGATAATCAAACTACTCCTGAAGATGCTGGTGTAACTGACAGTATGCTAATTGCTTGTGATTTTGTCGATGATAATGAAAGACAAAGCATATGTAACTTTGCTCGTGTGGAAGGTGATGGACCATTGAGGATATTCAGAAATCAGTACCCAGAAGAAATGGCGTACCCAGAAATAGTCTTGGGCCAGAGAAGGCTGAACAATAAGCAAAGATTAAAAAGTGTTTATTATGGTGAAGTTTGCAAATCAGGATGATAAGACAGTTTGATCAACGAGCTGCAATGTGTGTCGAAAACATATTCTTTAAAGTGTAAAGAACAGAAACCTGTGCTTTATAGCGTATTTATTAACAACAAGATGATTCAAGTTAACTCCAAAAGGAAAACACATAAAAACTAGTTGCTCACACCATCGTCTTCGTCATAATCTAACGGTTCCTTGTTACGACAAGTGTTTGCATGCTTTAAAATAACATAAACTATTTATTACACTATTTCCCCCTTGAAGAAAGAAGGAATAACAATTTAAATTCATCAAATTTTTA
>JAODVM010277106.1:0-12264 GCA_025400095.1 Phenganax marumi | reverse complement strand
GATTTATTATTTCTCGTAATCTCGATTTTATCTATGTATAACTTGAATTTACACTTGACATTCAAACAACTAGTCAGTGCACTTATTCCTTCACACGTCAAGATGCAATGCTTCTCATTATTTTACCCGCTTGATTGCCAATTTAACAAAATCAGATTATCAACCATGTATACTTACATATCCATTTACAAAGAATCATAATCGCGTGAAAAAGGTAGAAAAAAATTGTGACAATAAACCAGCCATTTGAACCTTCCTTTAGGTCATAAATAACTTGCATTAGTAGTTTGTAGTCAGCAAATGAACCATCTACACTGCTTATCACTTCTTTAATCTCAAATCTCCGCATTCTTGATCGGATGTCCTCGAGATCAACATAGCCAAGTTTGCAAAATCCATAGACATATTTTTCAAGCCCTTTACTTTGCAGCCATTTCACCAGTTTCAAACTACTAGTTCTCAACTCATTTAGTTTGTCTATGAATATGTTTCTTTGCTTCCAATCTAGTCCGTTCCGTTCAACAAAACTGTATTCATCCAGCTGCAGTAGTTTATCAAAGGATGTGATGCCTAAAGTGAAATTCAAAAATGCTCTATGTAACTTTAGTATGTGACTAACTCATTTTATTCCATTTCATTCCAAACGATTTTGCTTCCAAAAGAGGGACCGTTGCATCTTTGAAAAAGGTTAATCAAACCATCTGACAAGATCTCTCTTTTATCCAATAAGACATGATGCAGCACAGGGCTGCCTACATTACTTATCTAGTTTACACTTCCATGTGTAAAATGATCTGGCACAAGACAGAGTGATAACAGTGAAGCAAACTGGCATCATGGCACGCACATATTAAACTTAGAACAACGGTGAATGATTCTAATAAATGCAATGATTAAATTAGTGAATTATAGAACAATACGTAGTAGCTAATACTACCAGACTAGTAATTTTTCAAGAAAATATTAGTGATAATTATACCATTTCTATTGAACGTCTCCACAACAAATAACAAGCTATTCTTCTTTAACCACAAAAGCAAATTGTTTTCTATCTCGTCCTCTTGAACTTTGCCATAAAATTCCTGATATATCAAACAAATCACGACCACAACAAAAGCCCAAAGGGGCCACTTTGAGTTCTGATTTATCAAAACTTGACGATTCATAATGTGTGTATTAGACACTTGTACTTCATCTTTACCAATCTTCTTTTCATACTGTCGTTTGTGTTGTAAGTTGGGCTACATTATTTCAGACAAATTCCGAGAAAAACTAAATCGTTTTAGTATTGCGTTGGCTTTTGGGGAAAACCATAAATCACTGTGGTCAAAAGTTCAAAACTATGACATCACTCACATCAGTCTCCTTGACGAATACTATCATGGATCAGAGGGACAATGAGGGACAATGGGTTTCAATTTCAAAAGTGCCACGTGAAGAAATACTACCAATCACAAACGAGAAAATTGAGCGGGCGAAAAAAGGTGAACGGTTAAAAAAACCCCTAAATCTTCACCGCGCACTTCAGTTTTCAAAAGGACAACATAAGCTCCCAAAAACCGCAAAAGAGGCGTTGAAAATGTAAAGAAAAGGAAAAAGAAGTCGTCCAAATATAATGCAAGGTATAAACGTATACTATTTCATGATTTTTTGTTCACATTTTTCAATAGTTCTCCGCGAAAAGTAATCGAAAGAAATAGAGAATTTTCTAAAGAGATGAGCTCGCTTCCGAATGTTTAGGTTGGCTTCTGCTGCTGTTTGGTACATTGTAAAAAATATTGTTGCTTTTATACTCTGTCTGAAAGGTGTCTAATTATAGGGGGAATTTTTTGAACAAACATTTGTAAAAATTAACGCTTTTAGAGCAAAAATATAGCGCCCATTAGAATTTTCGTAAAGGAAATTATATTAATTGGCACCTCATGCAAATCGTTCTTTCTTGTTTTACGCTGAAAAAAGCACTTTATTTCACGAAAGTAGTCTCCTAACCGTTATAAGTTTTAAATTCACTATCTTTTTGTGTATCTCTATCATATTTTGTACATTTTTGATAAAAAATTTTGTTCACAACGAATTCGTCGTCCATCAATGACGAATTTTTCTTTGCGTTCGTATGGCGAATTTTTATCTTTCTATGGCGAGTTTTCCCCATTTTCAAGGTATGTATTTACTGCATTTTTTTGGCAAAGTCTCTGGATATGTTTTTGGAAATCTCCTTTTATTTATGGCGAGTTTTATAGCATTTTATAATGGGAAAGTTTGTTGTTTTGAGTAAACCGAAGCACACACAACAAAACGAACATCACAAAGTACAAACAGATCTTCGTTTATCACTGGACAACTCTAAGGAATTTGTGGTGGTAAAAGGAGCTAATTACTACATTTCTGAGCATATTGGGTGTTAGGTTGACAGTATGTACATAGTCCATGATGCTCAGAGGCGATAAACCGCAGTAACCAATCAAAGACGAGAATTTTAGGCGGCAAAATATTTCTTATGAAACAGAAATTTGCATCGCGCACTTCAAAATGTCTTTAAACGACGAACAATTGCTAAAAAAGTAATGAAAAGAGATAGCAGAGCAGTAAGAAAGATACAAAAGGTACACATGTACGTCACTTGTACATTTTTTGTAAAAATTTTCGTGGAGCTATTTAGCGAAGTTAATCGTCTCAACTACGGCAGTTCCTAAAAATACTTAGACGAATATAACCATGACTTTTTTTGTCGAAATTGTAGTGATTTTGTGTACACTAGTTAGCTTTACAGGCGAGTACGAAGCGTTATTTTTTCAAGGCAAATTTTGTTGTATCTTATGGCGAATTTGAGGTTTTCTTTGCAATAATTGTTTGTTGTCGAATGCAACGACAAAATTCCATCGAAGTTTCTGACGGTTCTCTCATATCAAAAGTCTACAGTCAATAACAGTCGATGTGCGTGGGAAATACAGGCTAATATAATACTATTTTTATAGAAATGCAAACCAAGCATGACAACAAGTGGTACTCTGGAAAAAGACAATGAAATGATGGATATCCACGGACAAGATATGAAACAAGATAATGAACACGAATGGATATTAATGAACAAGATATGGGCGAATGGGCACTCTGATGAGTCATTTTGGATCAACGAGCATTCTGGTGGGATACCTTGGACCGCTTCAACAATGATGACAAAGGTACGATTAACAGCAAAATCCTGGCGGTAAATACGTCAATGGTGCACGTTGTACCACTGATTATAGCTGACCAAAAACAGCAGTTATATAATTTTACTTCAAAACATGGATGGCAGTTTGTAATTACTGCCAGGATCTATGACCAAACTCAAAAAAATACTACATTCTTTTGAGTTTCATTCAATTCTTTGATTCATCAAAGTCTTAGCCATTAATAAATTAATAATATAGACTAATCCAATACATAAAATATGCAAATGAAACAACTCTATAGCAGGCTTTATCAATAATAAGGTTCATATCCGCTAAAGCCACCACAGCTAACCAATGACATGCGTTTCATATATTCAAGTAACCAACCTAATGCGAGTTTACAGTGAGAGGAAGTAGTTGTGGTACTGCAAGATTATCTGAACCTTGCCAACTAAATTTGGAAAAACTTGTGAATGTGCAAACAACCTTTAAACCCGAAACATCAAATCAAAAGCTATGCCCATTTGGTTGTCATGAAGTGTCACACAAATCGAAGAATTAAAAAGTAACATCAGGGAAACAAGAGAAATCAAAAAACTAAACATCAAAAGAATGGACAAAAAAGCCCGAATGTTGACTTGATGTAGCGTCTATTGAAAAATAACTTATCCTTCTACAAAAGATCCAAGTTTATGTGCCAAACACTATTAACTTTCACTTTTATTGACTATACTTATAAATATTTATATATATACTCATTCATCTCTATTCACTTTCCCTTCAATACCAAAAAGTATTTTAAACATTTCTCCAAGTTCATGTTTCACAAGAAATTGAAAGAACTCACCCATGTCCATTCTATCATCACCACTTCCATGAACATGGAAAACAAGCTCTTTGAAATCGACAAATTTTCGTTTCCCAGTGATTCCTTCCTCCTTATGTCGACATGTTATTTTCTTCCAATTGAGTCGCCTCAATCGGCTAAAATACTCCTCGGTGTCCCTTTCATCTCCTTCGATACAGACCACACCTGGTTTCCCTGGCAACGAAAACCCTGTTAATCTTGATTCATTGGCCCAATCAATGATGTGTTTCCTCTTAGTTTTACTGTAGATATGATGCATGTATAGCCAGATTCTTGAAAATCGTTGCTCTGTTTTGATAGCTTTCTTTGTACCATCTTCAAAACTGGATAACTGCACGGTTCTCTCGTAATATTTTGGCCAATTTTCTTGCAGCCAGTGAATAATAGTTACGACGCAAAGGTCCCCACTTTCCAAGCTTGATAAAAATTCAACAGTCGATTCGTTTAATTCTTTTTGTAATTCCCTTGAAAGTGAGCTACATTTGACGTAAACTTCGGGGATTTTGTGCGGGTAACTTTTTGGCAAACAGAACTCGACCTCCAAGTAGGTTTGGTGCTCAAAATTATGGAAAAGTTTCAACGTGAATGTGGTTCGATTAGGTCTTTCTTTTGTGACTCCCGATAAATAATCTTGAATTTCAGCGATGCTGGCATGGTCTACAGTCAGTTCTTTCTCTTCAACAAACATAGATTGAAGAATTTCGATCTCAGACAGCTGCAAAGTTAACTTTTCGTGAAGGTCATAATCTCTGTCGCTTTCGTCCGCCATTTTGAATACGTCTCATCGATTCAACAACTGACCTGCCCCGGGGGAGCGGGGCGCTAAAACCTTGTTGCTTCTCCTATGTTGCCGGATTTATTGATTGGCAATCTTTTTTCTAAGAAAGTGAAACTATACAAGGGATAATCAATGATCAGGACATAGTCTAAAATGGCTGCCTACTATTTTTATATACTTTATGTACTTCTGTAAAAGATAAATACATTCATGACTTTCCCGTAAGGAGCGCTTTTGTCAAAACTAGGCAGCTATTACACTCCGTTTTACTTTGGTCCTAGCATTTCCTCCGGTTTGACATAGGACTCAAATTCTTCTGCTGTGAGATATTGCAAAGCAACAGCAGCTTCTTTTAAAGTAGTGCCTTCTTTATGCGCTTTTTTAGCAATTTGAGCTGCTTTGTCATAACCAATATAAGGGTTGAGTGCTGTGACAAGCATAAGTGACTCGTGGAGAAGTTGGTCGATCTTTTCGCGGTTTGCTACGATACCATTCACGCAGTTGTCAGTAAAAGCTGAGCATGCGTCGCCTAGGAGACGCGTGGATTGCAATACGTTGCGTATTATGATTGGTTTAAAGACATTCAATTCGAAATGACCATTACTGCCACCC
The DNA here is from genome assembly GCA_025400095.1 of Phenganax marumi. Classification (NCBI taxonomy): domain Eukaryota; kingdom Metazoa; phylum Cnidaria; class Anthozoa; order Malacalcyonacea; family Clavulariidae; genus Phenganax; species Phenganax marumi. The sequence goes on along the minus strand of JAODVM010277106.1, from coordinate 6,851 downwards.
ACGCTTACTGCTACTTGGTTGCCCATGACCTGAGCGGCGACCATAGTGATTGCTTCACACTGAGTTGGATTCACTTTGCCTAGAGAAATGAAAAACAATCATCTAAACTAGTCTAACATTAGCAGCTTATCCATACATGGATTAGCGTAAAACTTAAGCAAAAACTTAAACACTCGCTCCAGTTTCCCCAGTAACACCTAAATTCCAAATTTAGAAATAAGACGACCATTACCGGGCATTATGCTACTGCCAGGCTCATTCTCTGGTAAGGACAACTCCCCGAGGCCACATCTTGGTCCAGAGCCAAGGAAGCGAATGTCGTTTGCAATTTTCATCAAACTACAAGCAATGACGTTCAGCGCTCCATGTAACTCAATCATTGCATCATGCGCTGCCAATGCTTCAAACTTATTGGGAGCACTAGAAGTTGAAAACAGATGCAAGAATAACAATAAATTCAGTTCTAGGCACTTTACCATGCATAATGACGTTGGGTCAATAACAAGATGATAATGAGGCTATTCAATATCTGGTAGTCACAGTTGTGCATGCATCCTGAATTCAAATCCAAAGGTCTCTAATGTCCTGTAGCCACCAAAGTCAAACTCTTACTTGCACAGTCGTACAAGTAGTGACATCCAAAGTTCTGTAATATACTAGCTGTGGCCACAGTGGTATTCCTGCTCCTCTCAAATCTAAGGTTCTCTAGTGTATCACAGCTGTCCTCACACTTATATAGTGCACTAACTATAAGGTCAAATCAAAAGATGATATCCCAATCACCAAACCTGGTAAACGAGAGAGATGTGAGTTCCGCTATTGTAGCTGCCATTTTTTCAGCAAAGCCAATCCTTGTGTTCAATCCTGTTCCAACAGCTGTTCCACCAATAGCAAGCTCAAAGACTCTTGGCATGGCACCAAGAACTCGCTGCTTGCCATTCTTTATCTGAGTCGCATAGCCTGAAAATTCTTGACCCAGTGTAAGGGGTGTTGCATCCTACAAAGCAGTTGAAATTGATGATGAGAGGCCAAAATATAAAACGTGGACTAGATTGAAAGTTGGGCTCAAAGTGGACTCAAAAGTACAACAAAATAAGTCTCAAAAATTAAATGCAATATTGGACCCGTAATTGGACTCAAATTGGATGCAAGACTGGACACAAAGTTAGTTCCCGAACTAGACTCAAAAGTAGACATAAGACTGGACTAAAAGCTGGATTTTGGATGCAAAATGGGACCCAATGGGACCCGAAATGAAATTAAATGTCAATCAATAATTACTGATATTACCACCTTCAAACTTTAATTCTATTAGATTGAAACACTGCTTAGATTAAAATCATACTGTAACTACCTGTGTATGTGTTCTTCCAATCTTGACAATATCTTTAAATTCTTCAGCTTTCTTTTCAAGAGCTGCGTGAATTTTATCAAGTCCAGGTAACAGCCGATCGTGAACTTCCATTGCAGCTGCAATATGCATGGCAGTGGGAAATGTATCATTGGAACTCTAGAATGAAAAATATTCAAGACATATTCAAGTATGATATTAAACATGAGTCAGAACAATCAAGCAATCTACCAGGCAGTGTACCAGAGCTTCAATAATTGATTTACCTGACTTTTATTGACATGATCATTTGGATGAACAGGAGTTTTGCTTCCTAGTTTGCCATTCATCATCTCAATTGCTCTATTACTGATTACTTCATTCACATTCATATTTGATTGAGTGCCTGAACCAGTTTGCCAAACAACCAGAGGAAAGTGATCATCCAATTTACCTGAGATCACCTTTTGAAATTAACAAAGTATACAGTATACCAACATAGTCCTGATATCTTTGTCCAACAGAAGCTGCTTGTCAAGAAGACAAAATCACAGGGAATACATTATACTTACCTCATCGGCTGCCTTCATGATGTGCTCAGCAATGCCAGCATCCATACCATACTCTTTATTCACTATTGCCGCAGCTTTCTTGAGGTAACCAAATGCATGGATTACGGGAATCTGCACGACAATAACTATTTCAGAACCAAAGAATAAACTGCGAAGTACCGTGTCCTAATGGGTTAAACCATTATCACCGTATCATTGAGATTAAGCAATGACTTCTTTCGTTTTCCAACGCACCGGCATTCTCTCGTACTGTGGATCTCCAATGGGGAAGTTGTGTACAGATCTGGCTGTCTGAGCTCCATAGTATTTGTCTGATGGAACCTCAATCTCCCCAAAAGTGTCAGTTTCTATTCTGGATGACTGCAACGCAAAATAACAAGAAAGGTATTGTTATGATGAGCAAAACTGAGATGCGCTAACTAAACTCCACGGCAAGGTGCCCAACTCAGCAAGCCCTATTTTTCTTGTTACTTTAAGTTTATTATGGTTGCAGTTGGCCAAATACAAACAGTCAAACATACCATTGCTCTCAACATACAAGACTTTTCTCCTGAACAAAACTTTAGTGCAGGCCTGAAGTTATAGGCAAGATAGATGCTGCCTTTCAAATGCCGAAACGATCTTGCAAAAGCCATAAAGATAAGAATGTGTGCAAGCACGATGAAGGTAGTGCAACTGTGCACGATGCACCAGTCAAGTGATGAAGTGCCAGAAATAATTTAGCATAAATTAGCACGTGAATATTGTAATAATTTTACATAGATGCAGAGAGAGGACTCTGGTTTAAACGGTTTACATCAGTGGTGTTTAAAATCCTTTTAAATCATATCATTGCTCAGAATAGTGATCATAATTTATTATGCACTAAAAATTAGTTTCTATAAAACTTTTGAGTCATTAAATGGCATATACATAATATATTTTTATAATATGATACTTGTGTATTCACAAGTGTCAAAAACATCTAATGTAATAACTTAATAAACTATATATTATTAACGTCTCTATTTCAGAAAAACATTCTTTATAAGCCTTCTTTATAAGCACTTCCTTCTTCACAGCCTTCTTTATAAGCACTGTTAGATCAGTTAGATACTGCATGCAGGGGAGCATTTTTTGCCGGAACAATTTATCCTAACCTAAAATTAATCCCTTAGTTATCCAACTAATCCAAAGACAACTGATCTGAGACATCAACTCGATCATTAATCCATGCAGGATTTAATCTGGGATCATTCACCCAACAGCTCTTTGAGCCGTTGACATAACCTGTGCGACTTAGCTTGAGCCTGCTCAAACAAGGACTCCCCCATCAAAGAGTATAGTAGACTAGCCAGCCCGTGCACAGCGTCTTTTGACTTTCCACCGCTCGCTGAAGATGCGCTATTTGGCGACTCGAGCAGTTTCCACAACACTGGCAAGGCGTGTTTCGATACAACGCTTGGTTTTCGTGGATACACCTCTCGAACGATAGCTAAATGAACAATTCGAAAAGTATAAGCTTAACGGTTTAACCTATCGGAGTGTGTGTGATCATATAGTATCGATGCCTCAATAAAAGTGCAGAAGAAAGTCTAAGTCTGTTTATCATCCGAGGAAAATTCCTCAGTAACTTTTGTAATCAAATCAGATTATAATATTTCACTGCAAGTAGCTTTTGTCAAGCGAATAATAGAGTAGAGATTTACTCAATAATTTCTTTATGGCTGATGTTCTGTTTTGTGCTCCGCCAGGAGCAAGCAGAATGAACTGACAAAGAGGTTGCAAAAGCCGATAATTATCTAGAAAAAAAAACATCAAGAAAATGTTAGACAAATATACTCTAGCAGAAAAAGTTAGCTTTGATTCACTGAAAAGTAAAAACCCCTACAACTCCTGGCTGGGATATTGGCACTTCAAAAATGACACGGAGTAGAAAAAACTGAGAAAAGTTCTTACCAATATATTTTATGAAGCCATCTAACACGTTTTCCGCCATATTGCCAATATTGCCGTTCTTCGAAGCAAGGTTTTTGGCGACGGTTGGGAAAACAGATGAGACACAAATAGTTAGAGTCTCTCCTAAAGTCGGAATAACACGATACAAGCATTCCAGGGCATGGAGATTCACCTACGAAAATATACGAAAATAAAGTCAGAGGTGCAAACGCTCAGAAACTGCATGTTCTCACTCACCTTGCTATTGTTGTCTATTAGTCGCGGAGAAAAGCCATCCATTATCTTAAAAAAGTAAGAAAGATGACAGTGTTGCCGGACATGGTATAGACGCACTCAAAAAAGCGACAACTAGCTTGCTTACCTTGACTACATTCGCAGTAAACAAAGCACGACGGGTTTCAACCATAATCACCAACATATCGATCGCTTGCATTCGCTCTTGCCAATCTTTGCTGGAAAGAAGTTCGATCAAGTGAACCACTTCTTCTTGATCCTAGAAAACGAGGAATAACTACAGGGATATCTCAGGGTGCATCTTGATAAGCCTTCAATCTCCCCTACCTGTGCTGACATGGTCTCGTGTGGTACATGGGGTCTTAAACGTCGTCTTGAACTCTCCCTAAAACGTACATGGAAATAATGTCGGCTGAATCCCTTTCTACAACAAAGACTTCGACCCAGCTTCCAAATAATATCTCCGATGATATATAAACAGATCCACTCGAATGAGCACCCACACTGACCAAACTAACCTGGACGTCGCACTGACCGGCGAGACTTCACTACTGGCAGCACTCAAAGTTCCAGCATCGTCTGCGGACATTATACTTGAACTACGCGAACCAACTCCACTCGTGACCGGGGCCTTCCGAGCCCGTGCTGAGCTCACATCGCTTGGCGGATCTCCTAAACCCTTAAAACACAGCAAAAGGCGATACGATGAAATTTTAAGGAAAAGCCCATTATCGACTCGTCGTAAAGTTTACATATTTTTTGAAACAGATCGCTGTGGTCTGAAAATGACGATTTGGGTATATTATTTGATGTCTGGCGCAAGTTTAGGGTGGTTTTAGACTTCACTGGAAGTTCGAGAAATTTCATGAAAACGCAAGGGAAAATATTTCAAGTCTTCATATATCACAAATGGAAGTTTTTATAGTGAAATGGCTTTCATCAACGTTCATATGGTATCAACAGAAAGCCAAAACTGTACAGATATTGAAAATATAGACGTTAGAGTGGGCCAAATTGAAATAGAAAAACATTCAACGGAAAGCAGCAAAAGGGGTATTGTTATCATTAAAAGCCAACTAGTAGCAACATCGTAAAACAGTCAAAATTCTTCGAAACATGTTTTAATCACCAGGAAAAGACTTGTAAGGGCAAACATATCGAATTGATAACATCTGGAGCAAATTTGGGACAATGTGAGGCACAAATAGAAATGTCGAGAAACTTCATGAAAATGGCCCCTACATAGTTAGACGTCAAATTTTCAATTTTTCAAAACATGCTTATACGACCTTAAAAAGACTTTTTCGGGCAAATTTATATATCGACGGGTAATGCCTAGCTTGGGCAAATATTTAACGCCTTGGAACACAAATTCAAAAATCTAAAGTAGAAAATCCTAGGTATTAACTTACTTTGCTTCGCAAGGTTTCCACGATGGTTAACGTTGGACTTAGCGATTTGGAAGGTAAATACTTTTGAAGCATTCTTTCAAAGTCTGCATGATCATCCAGCATCAGCAAAATGCGTCTGCCGTAATACCTAGTAACCATCAAGGAGAAAACATTAGTTCCACAAGTAGAGTACCACACAGACTGTCTCATCTCGCTGTTCATTGTGAAGCGAAACTATGCATGGTGAACTAGTTATTGGGAATATGGCTAGTAGGCTGGTGGAATCAATGAAGCTACAATTAATCATACACGAAGCATTGCAGACTGTAGTACATATATCACTACCTAGTTTCCGCTCCACCATCCGAAGCGAAAGTAGAAGCAGCGATTAAGATTCTTTCTGTAATATCTTTGGAACCACTGAGACAGCGAGACGGTCCAAGGCGTTCAGCCAACATACACAGAAATTGTGCAGCAGTCTTGCGAACATTCACATTGCGGTGGCTGTGAAAAAAACCGAACATGTCCGTGAAATTTACATTAACATAAATACCCTATAATGGCTCATATATTATATAAACCTTGATCCGCCCGCAACCAAGGCAGCTATAGCTTTCGTAGGGGCTACTGATGAAATCATACATCCCATAGCACGCTCAACATCGCCACGAATGAAACTGCTTGATTCCCCAGCCTTCTTTAGGAGAGCATTTGTCGCTAGCTCCAGATCCTACGATCAGATTGAAACTTAGAGTGATAAAAATGTAAAAATTAATCATACGCAGAGATTGTACGGTTGCTTAATATTTGAGTAACGTAAAGAATTGCAAAGCAAACGGACGGTATTCATTACGTAATAACGTATCAAGAAAAGCTGGCTTGTCGGTAGTGGTAAACGTAAGCAGTGGAAAAGTTCAATAATTGTCTCAATAGTGTCATTAACTCACCGAATCCATATTCTTTTCAAGACGAGTGAACATTTCACCCAGAGTGAAAATAGCAGCTCGAGAAACTTGAGAACGCAAGTTTTTCACCTTGGATAGATAAAAAGGTAAGTATCAACTCGCTTGTTCAACCAATCGCGCGGGAGCTAGTAAAGGGTTCAAAAGATTTCCATTGCCAGTACAATAGCAAGGAAAGTTAAACAAGCATGGTGTGCTGTATATTACCTCCTGGACAACGGCCAACATAAAGACATGTAGTTGCCGTACCACATCGCCAGCATGATGATGGAGAAGACGTCGAACGTGAAGCAAACCATTGCACTTCAGTTCCCTGCGTGGAACATGTGGAGAACAAACATGAGAAGTAAGGCCTGTTTTCCACTAGGCGGAATTTTTCGAGCGAAAAATAAATCTAGCAAACGTGATTGGCTAGCAAAATAAT
>JAODVM010276995.1:0-12264 GCA_025400095.1 Phenganax marumi | reverse complement strand
ACGTACGTACGCAAATACTACATTACGTCATTCCTTCCGGTAGCCCATGGCAGAGTTGTGACGTCACTTCCGTCCCTATATGTACGCGGTAACGTAGTAGGGAATCGTTGCTGAACGTTGTTTGTGGGTTGTTAAGATTTTTCGCTAGTTTGTTTTCAAGTTTATAGTCTTACAGACACTAATAGACGTAAGTGTTTTAATATATTCAGGTAACTCATTAAGGTTTGATTGTAATTTGGTCTTTGTGTTTATTTTCTTTAAGTTTTCACGGCGTTTGTACCGATTAAAGTCATTCAAATCTAAGCGTCTAACTGTGGTTGACACTTGCGAACTCCGCGTCGTGGTAGGAAACACAAACCGATTGTGACGCGGGAACGCGACAGTTGTCATTGTTGTTGTGCAGCCTAAGATTAGTTAGTGATCATAGACAAAGCACGCATTAATTGTTCTAAGTGATTTCCTCTGATCATCACGCTTATTTTTTATTTACTACTTTTCTTTGTTTTAAAAGAACCATGAAACCATTGAGAACCATTGTTTTAAAAGAACCATAAAGGAACCATGTCTGCACACATCAGAAAATTGGTGGTAAAATATTATAGCGTTTCAGCGATTAGTCGTCTTTGTCTATAGATATTTCTTCCTTTAAATAGCTATATACTTATACTTTCCTTGCAAATATGCTTACTTTCTTCGTAAACATGTTAATTTTTTTTGTGCGTCAACGACGCCGCTTGTGGAAATCAGCATCCTTTCTCTACAAGGCTAGCGTTATTAAATAAAATGTCACGTACATACATTACAAACCTAAATCTAGTCAGACGTTGTCTAGTCTTATTCGTGTGAAGTTGTGCTAGTTTGGTAAGAGAGTGTTGGGAATTCCTGCTTCTGGTCCCAAAACAGCTTGCAGAACTTATATATCCAAAACAGTACATATAGCATCTCGTCAAGTATCAGGTCATACATATACAGTGGATTCGGGCACATGCATATATAATGTAAATGCCGAAAGCAAGGGACAAAACTAAGTATACCACCTTCTTAGGCCTGTTGTAGACGTCACACTCGTTTCTTTGCTGCACTTTACCCCTACTCTTACCGGCCTATATGATACTTGCTGCGAAGTGAATGAGGAGAAGAAATTGCTATTTATTTACTGATCGACACAATCATCACGATTGTTTTCATTTTCATTCTGTCTTTCAAAAGTTTTTGCCAGGTGGGCGAGTGTCATAGGAACACTTACATATATCGCAAACACACTAAATCAAAAAATTTTCAAAATGAAACGAAGGTAAAGAGGATGTAACATGATGACTGATTGAAAACTGCAAAGTTTAAAAGTTCCGTTTTCGATTAGATGGACTTGAGGGTGTAAAGCCTTTTTCGGAAATGAAGTCGAAAACTTTTGTTGATGAAAATGTTCAAAGTGGAAAAGAAACTAATTTACATTAGAATAAACTTGCCAGTAGATTGTTGTAAATACAGCGCCGTGATTGGCTACACTACTAAAACTTCATTTGATAAATTATGTACCAAAATTAAAACACTAACAAAAATTTGCATTTTTACTGCTTTTTGACCTCAGTGTTTTCAGAATTGTTACGTTTCGTGAGATAGTGCCCAAAAAGATTGAAGTTGCGACAAAATATGGGAAAAAACCTGTCATTGATAAGGAAGTAGTAAAAATTCGAAACATTCTAGGAAACCATGAGATTTGAAAATGTTTTGAAGACCAAAAAATTCAAAATACAAATTCAGTTCGCTCTCTTGATTCCAAATTGGTTTGCAGAGCAGCATGATTTCATTTTACCAGTATGTTTGTACATACTGAAACAATTAAATAGACCGGCAATACGTCACAACAAGCAATGAAGTAAGCTTAATTCTGGGCTAACGAAAATTTCGAAATAAATTTTTAAAGGCTTGTTTACTAGTTTGGAAACGCTTAGTGCAAAGCCCCTTCACACAAATATGTACTCCTTAGCTATGCACAAAGGTTTGAAAAAAGTGAACAAAAAAAAATGCACAAATTAAACAGTTCGTTAAATTCTACCATGTCCATTCTTGTATTGTTTGGTCCAAAAACCTAACTTCCATGAAGTTGTGACATAAGTGCCGGAAAGGTCTATTCTTCCTGGTTCGATGCTGAGCAGTCTGTACTTGTTTTCAAACATAGATTGTCTAGCGTACGCTATCAACGGGTTGATAATAAAGCAATCTTAAAGTGAATAATAGTTTGAGAGAAAGAAAAAAAAACAAAAGAAAGAGAAGTTTGACAACACGCAACAGCCAAACCTTACCTTGTTTTTAAACAGATTTCCTAATTTACTTGTTTGTCTAGAATTCACCAATTCTTGAAGATTTTCTCCAACTTGAACTGTAACTTTATCAGGTTGCGATCGACCGATGACAACAAACCAAACATCAATTTCCGATTTTCTATCAGGATTTTGGCAATTTTCGTCACGGTTAACAATGTATATGTCACTAGAATCTAATTTATTTCTTTGAAGATCATATGATATTCTTGCAATTTCCTCTTTGAAGTGATCCTCAACCGTTCCGCAGAATTCATACCACGTATAGCCCATTCCTACGATTACGAATACACCGGGCTTGATTGCAGCTGGCTTGTCAGTCGGTGTTGGTTTATTTGCATCTCCTGCTAATGACGACTTAAAAGAACCACGTTTCACTGACAAAGCAGCAAATTTGTTATCTTTTATTTGATCTTCCACCACTTTACCAGCTTTACCTTTAGAAATACCATTAGGATCTGCACCTTTTACACCAAGCACTAACTGACTGTTAGTCTTTAGACTACCACAGGCGAGTTCTTGAATGACGAAAGTACACTGTTTGATCTCGTCTTCTCGAAATGCATCGATACCACAAATTTGATTGTACAAATATTCCTGGAAAGCTGAATGATAGATCGTTCCTTTTTCCGTTTTTTCACTCTCTTTTTCGTTTGAACATTCGTTTAGGAGAATTTTAATCAATTTTAGATTTTGTTCGTCATGCTGACTTTCTGTCTCTACGTTAATTTCTGTAACTGTCAGCAATATATTGTACTCATAGTATGTGACATTGTGGACGTATGCAGTCGTGGTGACAGGTGTTGTGGGCATTGTAGCAATACTTGTGGAAGGCGTCGGAGAGCTGTAAGCACTTGCTAGTGTTGATGTTGTTGGTGTACTGCTAAAGGATGTTACAGATACTTTGATGACGCTGGCAGTTGTTGAAGGTGTTGCAGCAATGCTTGTTAATGCTGATATTGTTGCAGTGATGTGCTCCATCGCTGAAGACGTTGCAGCAATACCTACAATTCCTGATGGTGTTGCAGTCATGTTTTTTATTGTTGACGATGTTGCAGCAATGCTCAATATTGCTGATGGCGTTGCAGTCATGTTTTTCGTTGTTGACGATGTTGTAGCAATGCCTACAATTCCTGATGGTGTTGAAGTCATGTTTCCCACTGCTGATGATGTTGCAGCAATGCCTGCAATTCCTGATGGTGTTGTAGTCATGTTTTTCATTGTTGACGATGTTGCAGCAATACTCAATGTTGCTGATGGTGTTGCAGTCACGCTTTTCATTGTTGATGATGTTGTACCAATGCCTACAATTCCTGATGGCGTTGCAATGCCTGCTATTGTTGATAGTGTTGAAGTCATGTTTCCCATTGTTGATGTTGTTGCCACAGTGCCTGCAAAGAGAAAATAAGTTGTTGCGATTAGTGGAGAATTATACTGATGATAAATATATTTCATATCGCGCAGTAGGTCGGTTCTCATTAGCTATAACGCTATACCACAAATTTCTGTTCATAAACAGCAGTGTACTACATAGAGTTAGAAGATGAGGTCAGTATCCATTAAATCCATGCATTTTACCCAAGCGGGTGGCGTATGCATTTTAAAACATGAATTGTAATAGCTATCAATCTGCCACAGCGCGACTTTAAATTGCCCCAGGCGGACAAAGCGATTCGAATCGACAATGACCTATAGGTGCAGCTGGTTTTTAATAGCTGTCAAGTAACTTTGCTAAAAGTAAAGAGCAGCAGCGGGGTAAATTCAATCTCCGAAGTGCGGGCCAATGGTTTGCGAATCACGAATTCCCGACACTTTTATACTCTCACACAATTTCTCTATAAATGTCGTCATTGCAAAATCTAGGCCATAAGTAGACGGCTATGAAGCATACAGACGTATATCTATAGTATTATGTGCACCATCTACAAGACACATGGTATAATGTACACAGTTTCTTCGGTTTTGTGTACGTGATTTTGAAACGTTTTGTCAGAAAGCTTGCCTGGCGAACAGGCAAGGACAGTATATTTCAAGCCTATCTTCTTCTTTTAATGGAACCAATTATTTTTGGAATTTATTATCCACATGCTTTCCAAATTTAAAAAAAAGGAAAATTTCGGACAAATGGGCAGTTTGATTTGAGAAAGAGGGGGCAATTGCTCCCCCACTCCATCACACCGAAATTTCCGCCACTGGTAACCAGAAAAACTGAGCAACCTAAGAACATTATACAGCAGCAACAGAGGAAGCCATGATCTAATGACTTATGATTGAATGAATCTTTATGCAATAGTTCAAGTTCTAAGGGTGTTTAAAAATGGGTGAAAGACTTTTAGCATGATGGGCTGGATTGAGTATATTTTGTGACGCTTAATAAAATATAAGGATCTGATAGCAATACAAACAGTAGTTCTCACTATAAAACAGTCTTATGGGACGTCGGAACGCCTTCAAATGCGTCCCGTAGGAAGGTCCCTGGGTCCCGTGGGTCCCGCAGTTTGGTGGGAGGCCTAAAAATGCGTCCCGTAGCAAGGTCCCTCGGTTCCGTTTAATAAACTATAAGGATCTGATGGCAATACAAACAATAGTTCTTACTATAAAACAGTCTTACGGGAAGTTGGGACGCCCAGAGTATGAACTGGACAGTGATTTTTCATTAAATTCTATTTTATTGCCCTCAAGTTCATCCTGCTAGGATGGCCGAGTTCGTAAAGGCGTTAGACTTAAGATCTAAGATTGCACTTCGTGGGTTCGAGCCCCACTCCTGGCAAATTCAGTACCTTTTCTTTCTTTCATGTTTTACAGAACAAAAAATAGTTCGTTTTGGTGAGTTCATTTTTCAAGGAATATCTTGTTTTAGCCTTAGACCATGAAATGGCATGAAACGGCTCTTTATGGCTTTGTGGTGTGATGGTTGGTAGTGCCTGTTGTGTCTGTTCATGCATGCATAATTCAATACTGACACGGATTAACGTTTACATCAATTTATTCCTTCGAATATAACAATTTTACACTGATTCAACATATTGGCAAACTTTTAAACGATGCAACAAAACTATTTTATGTTAACACATCAATGATACTGGAGTTGATTTTTCAATAGACTATGTCCACCATTATCATCATCATCAACATCACTCTCGCGGAAATGCTGTCTGTCTTCCAATATACGTTGGAAAAGAAATTTCCTCTTTTTAACAGCTGCGTGGGCAGCTTCCTCAGGATCAAAAGAGTCATCTTCAATGAATCTTTTTTTAGTTTCCATAATCTTCTTATGCACAGGATCTTTTTTCATTTGTGACATCCACTGTAAGTGGTCCAAATAAACATTTCTTAGTTCTTTTGTCAGTTCGGGAAGAAGTGCTGAAAACGATTGGTGGTGCGCCAGGGGTCGGACTCGTCTTCGTCTTCGCTGTCTTCACCGTCTTTGCTTTCCTCACTGTCGCTCTCTTCTTTTTCTTTGCTACTATATTCTTCTTCTTCCTGTTCGTCATCGATATCAAGATTATTGCTGTTGTTTGAACAGGTAACTGCCCCTTTGTCGTTATTGTCCATTCCTACTCTTTTTGCTTTGGGCATAATGTCGTGGTCTTCCTCTTCTGTTCAAGATGACTTGGCTTCATCCAGATAAACACGTCTTTCTACGCTTGACAATCAATGAATGTCTGCGAAATGATTTGATAACTTGCAAAGGTCTTTCTTCCCACATAAAGGACAGTCTTTACATGTTCGTGGAATCCAGAAAAATGATTTCTTTTTTCAAGGTACATTGTTTTTAACGATTGTGTCCCACAAACATGTCCTTGAACGGGACTCAAGGACTTTGTCCTTGGGACGCATTTCAAGGGGTCCTGACGTCTCGTAAAACTATTTCATATCAGGGATCGATGTTAGGTCGATGTGGGGTCGACGAAGGGTCAATGAGAGGTTGATGTAGGGTTGATGTGGGGTCGATGTCAGGTTGATGTGGAGTCAATGTGGGGTCAATGAGAGGTCGATGTGGGGTCGATGTCAGGTAGATGTCGGGTCGATGAGAGGCGTTACAGAAGCTTTACAGAAGCTTTACAGAAGTTTTACAGAAGCTTCACAGAAGCTTCACAGAAGCTTTTCAGACGTTTTACAGAAGCTTTTCAGAAGCTTCGCAGAAACTCTGCAGAACAGCTATTGAAGTCCTGCAGGGCAATAAATTAGAATTTAATGAAAAATGACTAACCAGTTCATACTCTGGACATCCCGGCGTCCTGTTAGACTATTTCATATTAAGAACTATTGTTTGTATTGCCATCAGATCCTTATATTTTATTAAACGGGACTCTGGGACTTTGTCTCGAGACGCATTTCAAGGCATCCCAGCATCCTGTTAGACTATTTCATAGTAAGAACTATTGTTTGTATTGCCGTCAGATCTTTATATTTTATTAAACGGGGCCAAGGGACCTTGCTAGGGTACACATTTCAAGGTGTCCCGGCGTCCCGTTAGACTATTTCATTGTAAGAACTATTGTTTGTATTGCCATCAGATCCTTATATTTTACCAAACAGGACCCAGGGGCTTTGCCTCGGGATGCGTTAAGGCATCCCGTTACACTATTTTATAGTAAGAACTATTGTTTGTATTGCCATCAGATCCTTATATTTTATTAAACGGGACCCAGGGACTTTGCCTCGGGACGCATTTTTAGGCGTCCCGGCGTCCCGCAAAACTGCGGGACCTACGGGAGACTCGTTTTCATGTTTTCCCTTAAAAATGTATGCATTTTCGTGTTCGTTAAACCCCCTTTTCCTTCCTTTGAAAAAACTTGTCAAATACACCTTGAGAAAGCACTTTCAACCGTTAATAACTTAAACGCCACGAAAAGATACTGAGATCAGCGCCTTTTATAGTCAATGTATGTGCGGGCGCTCCATTATGTAAGCGATCATTTATAACCCATAAGTACCCCATCACGTGGGATGGTACGCTAGTTATGCCGAAATACATCATACTCAAAATCTCATTATCAGCCGTTACGAACTCTCATTAACATCCGTTACGAACGCTCTAAAAAACTCATTAGCAACATTAGGAATACATTAAACCTGCTTCATTATGGCATCCGTTACGAACGGTCATTAAACACTCATTAGCAACAATACGAATACATTAAACCTGCTTCATTATCGCATCCGTTATGAACGGTCATTAAAAACTCATTAGCGTATCCGTTACGAATGCTATGCACTTGCTTCTTTATATTATTCTATTGTGACGTCATTGTCGGCATCTCTTTGCTTGCCATAGGGGGGGGGTTTACCTACTCTTATTATATTGATTTCTGTTCATTATACCCATATGTTCAGAAAAATATTATTTTCCTGTTATGCATGCTACAATATATTGTGGAGATGAATGTAATAAAATAAAATTAAGTGATATATTTGGTGTCATAAAATGTATTGTTTTGCTACTGCAAAATTTATTGTTTCCTGTTTTGCTGGCATGTATTGATGGAAAATTGATATTTTCACTATGTTATTCTCGTGTAAATGAAAAATCTATTTGTTGTAAGCATGAGGAGAACAAAAGATATATTTTGGGTACATGGACGAGTATGGAAATTCATAAAGCAATAAAGCATGGATATAAAGTAATTCCAATTATTGAAATTTATCATTATCCAAAATGGGAGAAAATACTTTTGAAATATGTTGATTCTTTTATGAAAATAAAACAAGAAAGTAGTGGTGCACCTGAACATTGTTATAATAATGAAGGACATATTGATAATGAAAAATTAAAAGAGTTTGTTGCTGAATATAAAAAACATGAGGGTATTGAATTAGATGTTGGAATGATTGAACATAATCCTGGAAAACGTACTGTTATGAAAGCTTTATTGATTCGTTATGGCGAAAATTAGCACAAAATGAAAACAATATGGTTGATTCATTTATTGATAATTTATAGGATTTAGTAGTAAGTAAATGAGGGTTTGTAGCCCTGTCGATCAAAAGTGCAGTGACGAACATGCGTGACGAATGGATGAAACAACTTTCTAAATTCAGTCCTAATGTATGAATTAGTATTACAACTTGCCCAAACGTGTCTAAACCTAATTTGCATATTGTTCCAGTTGAGCGCACAAAATAATTAATCGTGAATCAAAACAATTTAAAATCAAACATGTTTAAAGAACAATGTACAAAATTTTCAAAATCAAACTTTTCAAAAAAAACCCCCGAATAAACTATAGTAAGAAACAAAATGAACACAAACAACATATTAGGAAAGGATGGTCAAGAGTATTACTCCACAATCAAAAAGTAAATAAATCGCTCATTGCAGAGAAAGTTCACCATTGAATAAAGAAATCTTATCTAAAATGATAGAAGCGATATGCCCAGGCAAATTATTAGACAAACCCGCAAAGATAAAAGGCAGAAGACCAAATGACATAAAAAATTGTGAATACTAGGTAAGGCAAAAAATATTGCAATTGGAGTTATAAGAATTAGTAATAAGAAGAAAGAGATGCTCAAGATTATTGACAATGCTAGGAAAGATGCCAATAGTAAAACTGAGGTTGAAGATGTTTTAATAAACATGGCAAAACATACAGAAAAGAACCTCCATCAAGAAGTGAAACAGTGAACAGCTGTCTCAAGAGAAATTTCAAAAGAGATACCTTTTATGAAAAGAAGATTAAAAGATAGAATTGAAAAGACTAAGGAGCAGAAGAAGTATAAAGATGAAACAAAAAACCTGAGAGAAAAGAGGCACTTATATGGAAGATATTAAAAATAATGCAGTGGAAAATAAAAAGAATTTAATAACTAATAGACACGAAAACATTTTCGATTTGAAGAAATCTATACAATGGGGGGCAACAGTGGCAATCCTATCAATAATCGTGTTGAGGCCCCACATTTAGAAAAATCTAAGCAACAAACTAAAAAACCGAAGATTAAAAAGCACTAGAGCAACAAATCAAAGAAGCAACTGAAATTATGAATATAATTGATAATGAATTAATAAAGAAATAAAACATATAAAATAATGACAGAGGCTAATAATAATTCAAACTCAAAAGATCCACACTACATAGGAATGTCTAAGCAGAAATTATATGAATTTAAAGAAAAATCAAATGAACTGGAGAAGAAAAGAAAAAAATGGGTAGAGATAGAAAATTACTTAAGGCAGAGACAAAGACCCATATTAAAACCAACAAATTATATAAAACGTCAACCTAAACCCGCACTAAAACCGACGACTTTTGTTAGAAGAAAACTAAATGAGTGGTATGATTGGCTGATGGGTTACGTTAAAGAAAAAATTAAAACAAATGTATCAGAAGAATACGCCAAAATGAAGAACAAAATTTTGAGTTTATACAACAACAAACCGCCCGAGGTCAAAGTAGAAAAAGAAGCCTGCAAGGAAGACTAAAAACATATACGATTGATGGCGAAAACAATTATGATCTGGAATCCTGGTTGAAGACCCATATTAAAATGAAGTATTAAATTTACTGAATAATTTAATAAATAATAAGGTTGAATTAGTATTAGTTTGTTCAATGATGAAAAGGGATCCAGCAACAGATGAAATAAAATTTGGAGACATGGACCACTTTAGCTCAGCAAATCATAGACTCTTACCTGGAGCAAACATAAATCAAATATATGAAAACATGACTCATAAAATATTAAGGGATCTGGTTGGCAGTTTGAAAAAAATAATCAAATTAAATATTCACGTGAGTAAATACAAACCTTTTGAGGGCTCATCTTACTATGAAATTCCAAAATGGCTTGCTGATAAAAAAGCAATAATAAATCCAAACAACTCAAATCAACCATGTTTTAAATGGGCGGTATCAATAGCGCTGTTTACAAAACATGTGAAAAATCATGGGGAAATTACTAATAAATTAAGAAAAGAATCAGAAAAAGTAAATGGGAGTGGCATCGGATTTCCAACACCGTTAGAAGACATCAAGAAAGTTGAGAAAAATAATAACCTGTAGATCCATGTATTTGGATACGAAAAACGTAGATAGAATATTTCCAATGGGTGATACTTATGACAACCCAGACATTAGACTAATTCTTCTAGAAATAAACATTATGCTGTCATTAATGATATGAGTAGACCTGTTAAAAGTCAATTGATGGAGGACAACTAAAACATACATATGTGATAGCTGCTTACAATACTTTGGTGAAGAAGACCTATTAACCAACCATAAAACATAATGTAGGTCTCATAATTCAGTAAAAACAATACTCCCAAACAAAGACAAACTAATTAAATTCAAAACCATTCAACACACAACCCAAGTACCATTTATAATTTTTGCAGATTTTGAATGCTTTACAAAACCTATTAATAACAACCTCAGTGAAAGCACAGTACACTACCAAAAACATAAGCCAAGCGGATTTTGCTATTATATAAAATGTTTCAATGACTCCGTATTTGAACCTGAATTAAAACATTGTACAAAGAAATCTGAAAATGAAAACATTACAGGAATATTTGTAAACGAAATAGAGTCCACAACTAAGAGAATATATCGTTTATTCAGGTTTCCAAAACAAATAGAACTCACCCAAAACAACAAAAATGATTTTAAAATCGTGACGCATTGTTACGCATGTTACAAACCACTAAACAATGACAAAGTGCAAGACCACTGCCACTATACTTAAGAAGCCGAAATTTATACCTGTTGTGTTTCACAACTTAGAAGGATATGACAGCCACTTATTTATAAACACCCTTGGTGGTAATATTAATTGCATACCAAAAACAGGAGAAAAATATATTAGTTTCACAAAAGAAATAATCGTTGATACAATTACAAGCAAAGACACAAGCAAACTGATTCAAGTCAAAAGACAACTTCATTTCATTGATTCATTTAAATTTATGAGTAGTAGTTTGAGTAGTTTAGTAAACAATCTTGAAGAATCAGAGTTACATTCTCTTAGAAACCATTACCCGGATTACACAGACTTGCTTTCTAGAAAAGTTGATTATCTATATGACAGGGAGAACTCATTTGAAAAACTCAATGAAAAACAACTACTGCCTAAGCATGAATTCTATTCAAAACTTAATGACACTGATATATCAGATGAAGACTACTCACATGCACAAAACATGTGGCAATCATTCAACATCAAAACTATAAGAGACTACCACAACCTATACTTAAACACAGATATATTATTACTATCAGACGTATTCAAATCCTTCTGGAAAGTATGTCCTAAGAATTATCGATTGGATCCCACGTGGTATTACACAAGTTCTGGATTAGCTTGGGACACTACATTAAAGTTAACAAACATAAAATTAGAACCATTATCGGAACAAGACATGTGCCTCCTGATCAAACGCGGAATTCGCGGATGTGTGTTGATGATTACAAAAAGACACACAAAAGCTAATAATAAACACTTGCACAATTATAACCGAAATGAAGAGTCCAAATATATACCTACTTTGACACAAATAATCTTTACGGTTGGGCAATGAGTAATCCACTGCCAACGCATAATTTCAAATGGATGACAACGCGCGAACTAGAGAACTGGATCAACATCCCGCTCATATTAGAAGTTGCCTAAGACTATCCAGTAGAATTACATGACAGCCACAACGACTATCCATTAGCTCCAGAAAAAATGAAAACTGAACAAACAGAGAAACTTGTTCCAACTTTAAATGCGAAGCAGAACTACGTCTTACATCATAATAGTCATAAGAAATATATAGAAAAAGGGCCCATATTAACAAAAATTCGCAAAGGAATATGGAAAGCCATAGCTGTCTTGAGTGGTTCGAATTAGTTTCATTCGGTGCAGAGTTGCAAAAAAGTTCAACCTTCCTCCGGGTAGGATTTGAAGTTTTGAAAACCTTCCTCAAAATGACATCACATCACACACATCAGTC
>JAODVM010276884.1:0-12267 GCA_025400095.1 Phenganax marumi | reverse complement strand
AACAGGCTGCTGAAGGATTTTGCAACTGAATTAACTCCGGTGATTGCGGACATTTACAATCAGTCTTTAAAAGAAAGCTATATTCCCCCAATACTTAAATCTTCAGTCAAAAACCTCGTTACCAAGAGATATAGAGAGCGATATTAGACCTATCTCTCTGACCTAGCTGTACCTTAGCAAAAATTACGGAAGGCTTCAACCTGCACACGTTTACCATCTTATTTGGCTGGAAAAATGGACAACAGACAGTACGCCCGTAGAGGCCATTCTACTACTGTCGCCCTCATATACCTTCTGCAAGCAGTTTATGAAGCCCTCGACGCCGGAGATGCCGCTGCTAGAGTTTTCTTCGCCGACTTTGCAAAGGGATTTGATTTGATCGACCACAAGGTTTTGATTTATGAACTAAAGAAATTGGACATTCCGCCTGTGTTATTGGGTTGGATATCTGCTTTCCTCATTGATCGAACACAAGCAGTCAGGATTGACGGAGTTTTCTCAGAGCGCAGACGACTTAGAGAAGGAAATCCACAAGGAACCAAGTTAGGAGTTATTCTCTTTAACATAATGACTAATGACTTACTAGTAGACTGGCCTTGGCGGATTAAATTTCTGGATGTTACATCTGCCGTGGAGATAATAGCCAAAAACTCAATTAGTCTATTGGGACCTGTGGTCGATTCTATAAATGACTTTGTGGCTTTACATAACATGAAACTTAATCCTGGAAAATGTAAAGAGATTTGATTAGTTCTATGCAACACCGTAATTTCTCCCTGAATCCAATTAAATTAGGAAACAAAACTATCCTGCAAGTCTCAAGTTATAAACTACTGGGTGTTCATCTTAGTGATGATCTTAAATGGAGTACACATATTGATTATATTTACACCAAGGCATGTAGGAGACTCTACGCCCTGCGCATACTTCTACGGGTTGGCGTTAAGAAGAAAAACATCGTTAAAGTTTATGTTACAGTAGTCCGTCCGATTTTGGAATATGCTGTCCTGGTCTGGCAATCAATCCCGGATTACCTGCCTCGAAAGATTGAGTCCTTCCAGAAAAGAGCTCTGAGAATACTCTGGCCCGAAGCTGACTCCTTCATCGAGGCCATCCACTTAGCTAAACTGGATACCCTTTCTAATAAAAGGATTTCTATATTCCAAAGATACATGGGTAAAATGAAGTGTCCGACACATCCACTCCATTTTTTATTACCCATTCAATCTGAAGATCCTCCTGATAAACGTTACTCTCTTAGACAAACGAAGCAGGACGTTATTTTATTTAGAGACAAAAACGTTTGTAAAACTAGAAGAACAGAAGATTTTTTTACATTCAGATATTTTTAATTGTTATAAACTTTAACGTAGTTGTATTTTATATATTATGCTAACTCGGTAATTCAGTTTTTCTAAACTGCAAAGAGTTTAATAAACTATTTCGTTCATTCATTTTACTTGCTCTTCGAAATTTGCGAGGCGTGTAACAATATATTTAGTTTCGTGTCATTTGAATCGAACTGATTAGTTGCGTTAATCCATACTGCTAGCACCACTATTTTTTCGAACGTCCTGTTTCTTTTTATGTTGGTATGTAAGGTACAATTTAATGCAATCCATAAATTTACATGCTCTATATTAACACTTTATTCAGTTATTTTGGTATGAAAATATGCTCGTACGCCCCAGTTTAGAGTTTTGTTTAGGGTAGTTTCGCTAAATGGGGTAAAACAACTGAAGTCCATGTTTTATCCACTAATCTGCTTCTTTTTAATCTCATCCGCGTACCCCTTCGTCAGAGTTTTATTAGTACGTAAGTGATCACACGTAAATGCAGCTGTTAACTTTAACGGAATTAGAAATTCATGCACTACCGATGTTGCCTAAGCGGTGGCAGCGGAAAAGTGCTTTTGTAATGACTTTCATTGCTGCTGAATCGCCAGTGTGGGCGGAGCGGAAAGTGTTAAAAACGTTCACTGTACTGCCAAGGACGTAGGTTAGATGTAATCCCACTTCTGCATGTGCAACCCGTGATGCTTAGTTCTTATGACGTTGTTGTTATCGATTTAAAACTTTAAAAATCACAAGTTAGGATTCCTGTTTAATCAGTTTATTAATTTGAAAAGTATTTTCTTTTCCTTTTTTTTCAGAACAGGAAAAGATCACGGATACAGTATTTTCTCTCATTCGATTACTTCTTCACCACGCTCTTCAACATGAACCTGAAGGGTGGAGAATATTCGTGGACACATTGGCAATCTTGCACGGACAGGTACTTGGTGTTTCTACAGTCGACTACTAAGGCTCAGACATACCGGACGCAATTCGGCAACGCGACGCAATTTTTCATATTTTGAAAGCGAATAAATCTATCAATGGAAGAATATTTTTAAAGAAATTTGGACTAAATAAATAAAAATATCATATCACGATTGAACATCTGAAAAATCTCAACTAGAATCAAAGTTATCAGTTAATCAAAGTCAAAAAATCGCGTCCGGTGTGTCTGGGCCTTTGCGCAGTTGAACCATCTGTAAGACCAGCGCTGCACGCGGAACACTCCACATCAGCGGATAGTAGCTTCGACGTTTTCTGCATCATTTCATGCAACTGTTTCTACCCCGACATTGACGATCAAAAGAGCGTTAGCCAGAGTTCATGAAAGTGCCACACTGGTCAATATAGATGGTTTTCATTAACGTCATAAATCACTATATTGGTGCAAATTTGAAAAGAAAATCCATAAGTTCTATGGAATTATGAACAGCGGAGCTTTGAAGTGATACACCAACAAGGCCGCTTTGACGTCATTTGAAAACCATCTATAGCATTATGAAGTGAATCGCGATCTCAGACGTCTCATCGTCTGGCGATGATTTCGCTGACGAGATCTCAATCGTCTGGCGTTAGCTCAGTAAAATTCAGAAAGACTACGCTGATTAAAAGTTACTTGGACTGTGTTTATTTTTCCGTCAAAAATTGTGGCAAAATACAACGGGTTTTTAATTCTCTGCATAATTCAATGTAAAACTGGATATTTTGAAAGAGCTTTTCAACTTTTTCTACGGAGGTTATCAGCCGGAAGATTCTACGCTGTTGAATAAATAGTTAATTAAACTTTTTTGAATGTGTTTGCTAGCTCTTTAAACGAGGTTTGGCCAGTAAATGGGCGACTATCATAGAAGATGCGATGAACCCAGAAAATAATGAGGAGGGTAATGCTGAATCTCCGACTAGAGCACAGTCTGTGAGTTCCGATACTAGCGACTCTAGTAAAAGAAAGATGGTGAGTATATCCACGGTGGATGTGCGAAGTCAAACTCTTGAGAGTGATCAAGACAAAGATTACCGAAAGCAGTTCTTCTTTTCTATAATTCAGTCGTCCAAAGCAGAAAAGGAATCCGAAGGAATATCCGGAGAACCCGGAGATACTGTAAACCTCGACCCTTCATCAAGTGAAGCCCAAAAGGCAGAAACAGACCGGGCTTCCAGTTCAGACACAGCTAATGAGGAAATAGAAACAAAGACCAGAAATGTGAAAACAACAGAAAACTCTTTTATAGGAATAACGGATGGACATGAAAAGGACGTTGTGGTTGACAACTCTCAACAGACTGATACTAATCAGGAGGAGTGCGAAGTAATCGTTGATGAAGTTCCATCCATGACCGAAGGTGTTAAAGAAAATGCAACTGCTTCAGGGGAAGAAACAACAGATTTTAATAATACTACAGCTGCCGATGAACTTGTCGAGAAGTTGTCGGAAAAAGAGGCTGCTACAACTGATGAGCAAAACGAGGCGAAAAAGGTTGAAGAACGACTAGGAGATGTGATGCCAACTGAAACAATTGAAGATGACGAAGACACTAAAGATGAAGAGACTAAAGATTCTACGGTGGTAATTGAATCTAATAACACTGAGAAACAGGAAATTAATGATAAGGTTCTCCGAGATAGTGCTGAGGTATCCAAAGCGCATTCTATTGATATCAGTAATGTGACAACGAAACTTGATGGGCAACCAGACACAAATTCTGAGCCAACTTCTCCAACCACACCCACCAACAGTCCACACGAAGCAAGACCCCTCATTCCTGAGTTTCTTTGGTCACCTATGCATCAACGCTTATTGGCCGATATTCTTTTCGCCGTTGAGGCAGATATGCAAGTTTGGAGAAGGTAATTGTACGGTCAAATGTGTATTAAGGCTCCTTTCAAGTTGCGCGTTTTTGAAGCGCACGTACACGGACGTAAGAGTTTATATATTCTTTAAAGTTTTATATTTCTATAAAATACACCAGATGAGCATTCACGTAAGTATTTAAAACTCAAATTCTAAACAATTCTTCTTGCCATCGCTTATAAAATAGTTTTTATTCAAACATAAACTTTCATGTACGTGTACCTGCTTGTCAAAAACGCGCGACTGGAAAGCAGCCTTTAAAAGACATTGGCAAAAAAATGACATGATCCAAGCAGGGTCACACTAGAATTTTTCTTGACTTTTAATAGGTATCATGAGCTCGGAATTGTCGTGCCAGTAGCTATTTCAATTTACGAAAAACTGACAGATAGGTTTCAAAGAGCTTTCGAATTCAGTCCCGAATTTTTAGTACTAATTTGTCATGCGCGATAGAGTAATTACTTGCGTCATTTAGGGCCGCCGTACTGTAGTTTCATCTGTCTCATTACAAGAATTAATCATTCTACATATATGATAAATGCATTCCAGACTATTGGCCTTGGAAGACGTAATCAATGCTTCAGAAAATCTATCAAGGTCTTTGCCTATATGCTGTTGTACCAGTATCATTAAGATGTAACCTGCAGGCAGTAAGATTAGATTTGCTTGTTCCAGTTTTCACAACGCTTGGGCAAAGTTAAGTTTGATTTTCTAATCTTTATATTCAGCGATTCATCTCCTCGTAAAATGACATCAGAAATAGCAATTTAACAAAGTGTACAGGCTAGAGCTGCACTCTTTTGCTAATCCTCGACACGAACGTTACAGAATCACTGTTTAATTCTACCAAACAAACGAGTAAATACAATAAATATTGAGACATAGCGCCTAAGGCTTCACAAACGTTTAAAGCATCAAATATCGGCAATATGCCCGTAGAAAACGTACCATATGTCGAGGAACTTACGATGAACAATACAAACTTTACGATAAAACTGGCTCTTCGAAGCCAGAAGAGCAAGTCAAAGAAAAAACAACAAACAAACAACTACCAGCTTGCCGCACCCAGTTCTACCAAACCATCTAATGTCTTGTTCGTTCAAGCATATCATGAATATAATTGAATAAGCTAATGATGCGCGCAATTCGTCACAGCATTTCCGCTGATCAATAGTGTTGAGGACGCCTCAACACAAAGTATGCATAACTATACTCTTCTCCAGTGTGTTAATATCGTTAGCAATTTGTACTGGTTCTTTGTGGTTGGTGTCTTTTGTAATTACACGTAATATGACAAGATCGGGATTCTTTTTGAAGGGTTGGGTTTACATAGTGGTTCGTTTCAGCCACTGTTACTCCAGGAAGGCGTTTACAATAGTCTTCTTGCAAATCGAATCCCAAAATAGCTTTATGTCCTTCAGATGAAATGTACTGTTGGCGACGATCTGTTTTTTGTGCTCTTGGATTTCTTCGTGGATTTGTTCACAGCATTTCTTTTTACCGTCTTTGACCTCTGTACTCGTGGAGTTTCGTCGTATATCATAAAGCGATTACAGGCTGTGTCTTTCTCGTATGACTGGTCTTCAATCTCCAAAACAGAAAATCTTTTAGATCCTAGCATCCTTTACAATGACTGTTATTTAAACTACTTCGAAAGAAATATCTGAAAAGCTAAGAAAAGTTTTGAAAATTAGTAGAGATACTTTTTCGATGATTTTAACTGTTCTTTGAAACATGATCGTGTCATTTTTTATTGCCAATGTCTTTTCAGCGGAAGCTTGGTAGAGTCCCGAATAAAACCCACTTTGATTTCTTACAAAAAACCCTCTATCAGGCGGAAACCTTTATTGAGCGAACGCGGGCACCTAAGACAGAACAAACATTTTATGTTAGGGGTTCGTTTAACACAGATGTGGTTGTAGTTTTAGTGTAATTTCTCGTTACGCATGCATGTCAGATTATCGAGATCATAGCCGTACAATAATACAAGTGCAAGCCTTCGCAAGGAGAAAGTCAAAGTAATCACTTCAATATATTTTGTTACGTAGAACACTGCCCCTACAAAGATGTATTAACTACCTACCAAGGTCTATACCACAATAACACTTAGGGCGGTGTTCCACTGCCCGAATTTGTTCGAGCGCAAAATAAATCTAGCAACATGATTGGCTTGCTTTTGACTTTTTCGTGGGGATTATTTTGTTAGCCAATCAGGTTGCTAGATTTATTTTTCGCCAGAAAAATTCCGCCAAGTGGAAAACAGGCCTTATGCTGCTTATACTTAATGTTTTCTATTTCCCTTCCATTTTCTTAGTGAAGTGTGGATGAATTTCGCAAGTATTTAGTGTACTAACTTTATATGGTATCTATTTAGTCACACGCGCAAGACTTTAGTGGATTTTGTGAATGCCAAAGAAAACTTTGTCTACATCTCGAATCTGGCATTTCTTATATCTGTTCTGTCGGACAGTATGATATTTTGTTGCGGAGATCTTCTGCCATTACTGTCTTCAGCAACTTCTCCTGACTTTTCACAAGATGTTATACAGCCTTGTGGAGGAATGCAACTTGAAACTGCGTTCTCTTTCTTGAATCGCGTCATGAATCTTGTGGACACAGTCGTGTATACAAGTAACTTCAGTTTCGGCGGGGTTGAGGTAAACAGGAATTTGAGTACTGGTGGATTTCTGCGACAGTGTACAAGATTAGGTAGGTGGACGAATATAAAGAAACGTTGTGTGTTCATTATCACGAACGAAGCTTTGAGATTTCTGCGTGTCGAGCCACTCCAATGAAGTTCAAAGAGCAAACATAGTTTCGCTCTGCTAGATAGACTGTACACTGAAACAAGGAAAATCCTTTATCAAATTCATCCAACATGGCGCCTGTGACGTAACTTGAAAACCACCTATATGGAAAGTTGGCTTTAGAGTTTCCGTTAGTTCAAGTTGAACTTATTGCGTTCATCTTACAACCTAAGAATGTTGCGAAACTCGTTTGCACATACTGCTCTGGGGAAGGTGCCATTCTTGACTTTTTTGAGGTATAAGCAGGGGAGATATTTCCCCAACCTAAAAGTAATTCGTTAGATACTCTATAAGAATTGTAAGGTTGCTTAGTAAATTTTGCTTAGGATTCCGCAGTGAGAGATAAGATTGTCCTTTCTTCTCGGACCCAGCTATGTACTGTGTAGTCATCTACAACGTTGTGCACTATTGCGTTTTAGCTCTCTGTTGCGCTGCAAGAAACCGCCTGGTGTGTCGTCGTAAACAACATCGTCATGTGCCAATCGACCACAGAAGATTTAGCTTCAAGACTAAGAAAGACACTCAAGAAGCTATTCGTGCTATCATTGCTTCAACACAGCCACCTACTGATCAGGTACCGATTAGTATTTAGGAACTCTTCACAGAAGTCTGCTTGAGCTCAAAAGACCATCTTACATTGCAGCCGCTTTGTCGCGCCTTTCTCAACATGCGCAATAACAGATTGATAGCCTATGATTGTTGGGTCTACGTGAACTTACCATTTTTTCCACGATCTTTGTGTAAAGTTCATACGATGAGCTATTGAATTGGGCATACATGTGTGCCATTGTGCAAAACCCTTCAGGAAAGCAGCAACAAAACCATGTGCATTAGTGAGATGCTTTAGTTCATTTTCGTGAATCAGGTCAAGAACTGACTTACTTCATCCGGTCGTAGGATTGAGTTAGTTTGATCCAGCTCTAGAAGAAAATAGAAGCAATAAGTTTGGCACGGTTGTACCTCTGAATAAATTTTGATCCAATTCCATAACTGAATCGCTGGATTTTGATTCAGCTCTTCAGCTGAATATTTATCCAACAGTATTACTTTGTATAAGTATCAGTTTGTGGATACACCACATATATTTATTAACCAGCAGCAACAGAAACATAATATTGAATATCGATCTTCTGTTTGTTTGCCTTATCTGGGTCCAGGTTCATATAAAAATCACTAGCATTTTAAAAGAAGTTGGAATACGGGTTTGCCATTCAAGTAATAACAAATTGTTCCGCTCTCTATGCACTCATAAGCTGAAGTCAATCTGTTAAAGAGTCAAAATGAAAGCATTCAAGAGCTCTTGCAATACAGCCAAATTTCTTGGTCCAAGCCCAGTCAAACATGTTCAAGGGAAACAACAAACGAACCAAGTTATACGCCCATCTTTAATCGGTTTGACCCTCTTACTAACAAGCAGAGTGATCGACAATCTGAGGTTAAGCTCAGTGATCAAAGCTGTGTAATAGCTGACCACGCCACCTTTGATGGAGCGGTAAATAACTATCCCAGAAATCAGAGATTAAGATGCATGGAGTCTAGGACCTCCAACATGCGTGAGAGTCTTGCCCGTGAGAACATTAATTCTGTGCCAGAAACTTCTCCCGACAATACCTCCGTTTGTGGTTCCAATAGTTTAAATCAGTCGACTCAAACGACTCGCTAGCGAAAGCGACGTCGAAATAGCAAGAGAAGCAACCGAGCGATAGGCTCTATGACCGATAAATCAGTTCCGATGGATGAGTCGACATCAGAAATGGCCAGTCAAACGGAATCAGCAACAAACATGAAGAAAGAGTTTTATATTATTGGCGACTCCATTTGAAGAACCTAGACGGCAACAGATTGTCAAGCAAGGCCAAGGTACAGGTATGTTCTTTCTCGGGCAGTACGGCACGAGATATGATAGATCATGGCAAGCCGATACTTAGAAAAAAACCAGCGGAAATAATTATCCATGTTGGAACAAACAATTTGTGTGAGAATAAGTCAGCCAGGAAGTGTACAGATGAAATCATCGATCTAGCCCCCACAATTACTCGTAATTCGTCATCTAAAGTTGCTATATCTAGTATAGTTGACAGGTCTGACAACCTGAAATTGGCTAACATTATCACAGATGTTAATAAATGTTTGCAAGAAAAGTGCAAACAAAACAAATGGGGCTATATTAGTCATGGCAATATTCTAACCAGTGAGCATCCCAACCGAAGTCGTCTCCACCTAAATAAACGTGGGATTGCACAACTAGCTCTAAACTTTGTAAATTACATAAGACAAAACTAGGACATTGCCGAGGGGAAATCGAATGGATCTGTGCCCGTTGGAACAACTCCAATGACGCAAGCCCCGAATGTGAATTGTAATCTTACCGGTCGGGCTTGGTTATGTCATTATTAAACATCAATAGCTTATTACTGCATATTGATGAACTCAGATTATTTCTGAGCACCTCGAAAATCGACATTTTAGCTATAAATGAAACTAAACTAGATGGGCATATTGAAAATCGCGAAATCCAGCTGCCGGGTTTCGAAATCGTAAGAAGAGATCGCAAATTGAATGGCAGGCACGGACGTGGAATCTGCTTTTATGTACGATCCAACATAAATTATTTTATTCGGCATGATTTGGAAGGTCCGAACCTTGCTTATTTATGTATTGAAATCACTAAGCCACGATCGAAGGCATTTCTAGTCAGCACATGGTATAGGCCTCCGAGCTCTTCAAGTGAAACGTTTTATGCTTTCGAGAAGATATTAGAAAAGATAGATAGCGAAGACAGAGAGCATTACCTGCTAGGAGATATAAATTGTGACGTGCTATCTCCAGAGACTCATTATACTTTTACGTTGACAGATCTGTTCAATATCTATGGATTAAGTCAGTTGATTAATGAACCAACACGAATTACTCCCAGTTCGAGAACATTAATTGACCTATGTGTCACTAATAGTCCACATAAAATAACTACTGCAGGTGTTTTACATCTTGGAAATAGTGATCACTCTTTAGTCCACTGTACACGTAAAACGCATTATCAGAAAACAACCGTACGTTTCGTACAGTCACGCATGTTTAAGAATTTTAAGAAGAACGATTTTCTTCAGGATCTAAACACAAAACCTTGGCATGAAGTTACCTCCCGAACTAATCCCGATTGCATGTGGGATATTTGGAAAACACTTCTGATGGAAAGCATTGATAAATATGCACCCATCAGAAGAAGACGTGTTGGTAAAAAGAAATCGTCGTGGATTACGAACGAGTTGTTAAACAAAATGCGTTTACGAGATTATTGCAAGAATCAGGCGGTTAACAAAAACGATGTAATCTCCTGGGGAAAATATAAGTGTGTTCGTAACCAGACTAACAACGCAATTAAATCTGCTAAGCAACAATATTTCACTACGAACCTCGAACATAATACAAATAATCCTCGTCCAACGTGGAAGCTTATTAATGAGTTGACCTCCCGTACAACTAGCAGATCACAAATCTGCGAAATCAAAGTTGGTGATCGTACCATCACATCTTCGGTGCAAATGGCCGAGACATTTAATGAATACTTTAGTAACATCGGTCCGGATTTAGCTAATCAAATACCGCAAACCAACATCAATCCTGAAATTTATCTCGAACCAACAACAAAATCCTTCAGCCTTGACGCTCCTTCAGAGAGGACAGTGTGCTTAATGTTAAGTAAACTTAATGAAAGAAAAGCCATGGGGCTTGACAAAATTTCAGCTAGGCTTCTCAAAACAGCGGCTTTTGTTGTTGGTCCTTCGCTTACCAACATATTTGAGCGATCCATTGCCACTGGAATATATCCAACGGAATGGAAGCTTGCGCGGGTGTCGCCAATTTTTAAAAAAGGCAAGAAATCCGAACTAAACAATTATCGACCAATTTCAATATTACCAACTGTTTCAAAAGTTTTCGAAGAAATTGTCTATGATCAGTTTTTCAGCTATTTGAATGAAAATAAGCTCTTAAGTAGCTGCCAGTCAGGCTTCCGCTCTCTCCATAGCACAGTAATGGCTCTACTAGAAGCCACCAATAGATGGTCGGTCAATGTAGACAGAGGTCTTCTCAATGGAGTAATATTTATCGACCTAAAAGGCCTTTGACACGATCGACCATGAAATTCTACTGCGTAAATTATCCATCTATGGAGTCGATCGGAATGCTCTTAAAGGTTTCAATCATATCTCAATGGACGAACCCAAAAATGTGATGTTAACGGCAGTTTATCAAGTCTCAGGGCTATTAACTGTGGAGTGCCTCAAGGTAGTATCATTGGTCCTTTGCTCTTTTTTATCTATATAAATGATCTACCTAACTGCCTTCAATCAGCCTCGGCTAACTTATTTGCAGATGATACCAATATTAGCCTCTCGGCACGAAATCTGCATGAACTTGAACCCTTAGTCAATTCCGAATTATCCAATCTTACAACCTGGTTGATAGCGAATAAGCTTAGCTTGAACATAGCTAAGACTGAATTTATGATAACTGGCTCGAGGCAAAAAATACGTGCTGACGCTCAGAGTGAAATGTGTATCAGAGTCGGTGACAGGTTGATTAAGCAAGTTCGTCATACAAAATCTCTAGGTCTCACTATTGATGACCTTCTTTCTTGGTCTAACCAAGTCGACGAACTCTGCAAAAAAATTTCTTCAGGTATTGGAACTTCAAAGCGAATTAGACCCTATATCTCCGTGCATACCGCTGTTCAAATATATAATGCTTTGATTTTGCCATACTTTGACTATTGTAGTCCAGTATGGGATGGATTGAGTATTCAACTAAGCGACAAATTACAAAAGCTACAAAATCGAGCAGCTAAAGTAGTTATGAGAGCCGGTTACAATGTAAGGTCAATAGATCTTCTTGAAACGTTGCAGTGGGACGCGCTTGTAATTCGCCGCAAGAAACGTAAAGCCATTATAGCTATAATGTTTAAATCGTTAAACAACCTGGCTCCAGATTATATGCAAAATATCTTTGTTCCAAGGAGCACAGATTACAGATTAAGAAACTTAACCAGATTGGTTGATTTGCCAATGCCTCGCACAGACTACCTAAAGCGTAGTTTTAGTTATAGTGGGGCCTATGTATGGAGTAACCTTCCAGAAAACGTTCGGAAAATTGCCTGTCTACGGCAATTTAAATCCGAATTTGATAACGTTTTTTTGAACATCTGATTTCCACACGGCAATCATGTAAAACAGTATTTTCTTTTCTTGTATATATATTATTTGTATGTTGTCTAGAT
>JAODVM010276662.1:0-12276 GCA_025400095.1 Phenganax marumi | reverse complement strand
CTTAGTCATCCAAGGTGCATCACTTGTACAGATTCTCTTATCTTTTATCGGCATTATAATTTCTGTGGTAGTAGTGAGTACATCGTTAAAGAGGGTGACTTTATCATCACAAGTTTCCAAATTATGCAAGCATAACCAGTCTACACCAGACAAGACTCTACTCAGTGCCATTTTATTGCTTTGACTCATATCTCTAGTGCATAGAATTTTAAAGTTGTCTGATTTCTTTGACCTTTTCATCGGAAGAACTTTGATGGTAAAGTGGTCAGATATACCACATGGAGAAAGTTTTTCAGGTTGGTCGTAAAACTGGCTTAAGTTTGTTAGTATAACATCAAGGGTACGCTTTCCCCTAGTGTTGAATTTCACAAGCTGTTTTAATTTGAACTGGCGATTAATACGGCTAGTATTCAATGTGTTTAAATCCCCCATCACTACAATGCCACAGTTCTGATTGTTCGTTTCAATACTGGTAAGTGTTTCAGTACGATAATCGATCATCACGTAGCTGTCTGACGCTGATGGGTGGTAAATTGTTCCTACAACGATACTAGGTATACCATGGGGTAGTCGTTTGGGTCTTATTTTTATCCACAAGACTTCAAGGCTTGAATGGTGGAGATCGTTTAAAGAGGTAGTACAAATTTCGTTCCTGATATAAATGTAGACTCCACCATGTGACCCACAACTACGATCTTACCTATATATCCGATGTCCTAGTATGTCAATAATAGTGTCTTGAATCGTGTCTTTAAGCCATGTTTCTGTGAACGCAGCAATGTCTATTTTCGAATCATTGAGAACAGGTCTTATTTCGTCAATTTTCGGAGTAATTGACATCACATTTGAAAGAACTAATCCTGGTACAAAATTAAAGTTAGACTGCTTTGCGACTCTTTGAATAGGAATTAAGTTACAACGATTTACACCAGTGTTTCCAGCAACAGGGGCTGCGGTTTGCCCCTTTTTGCGGGAGGCAACTGCATCATTTTCCGGACTAAAGTCAAGTGGTTTAGCCAGTCTGGGTCTCACCGAAAAGGGTGTGACCACGACTGGGGAAACGATAATGGGACCGTGACTTGGGAAAGTTGCGGAAATGTTGGCTGTTGAAGTGTACGAGGGAATAATAGTCGCTTCTGAAAATCCTGATTGTGCTCATGGCTGCATTTCTTTTTGGACTTTCTCCGTAGTTTCTGTTCTTGCTGTAAGGAGGTACGATTTGTTATTCTCACTGGAATGCGCAGTTGTAAACAATTTGTTGTTAGTTCTCGGCCAAGTTGTGGGCAGCTTGTTGTTGGTTCTCGATTTAAATTCCTACCAGTAATACCATCGACGACATATACAGTTTTCTCAGGTGGACAGCTACTAGAAATACTGTAGGCATCAGTATTTACAAATGGATTATCCCTTCCTTTTCGCGTTTGACAATTTGTTACCTCTTGGTCTAAATTCCTACCGGTAACGCTGTCAGCGACAATTGCAGTGTCTTCAAGCAGGCCGCTACCAGAATTTCCACCAGACGAGCTTGAAAGGCTATTTTGATTTGGTGTATTCGTTGAATACAATTTACTTTCCAGTCCTGAGATACGTGATTTCAAATGCAAATTTTCGCCGTTTAATTTACATAGTTCTTGTTGGTTTGCACTAATGATGTTTTCCTGTTCAAGGAGTTTATACGAAAGCTCCTTCAACTGACCCTCAACATACTCTTTAAATAATAGAAATTCTGCTTCTATTTTTACCGCACTACTTTTAGGGCATCGCTGACCTGGTGTAGATGCATCAGGCTGTGGAAAAATGTTGGAGAATGACCTATCAACATAGGCCTCGAGCTCACTTATAGTAGAAGTGCTAGCGCTTATTTGTTGTGGGTCAAGCGAACCCATATTTTCAGTAACTGTTGATTTACCACTGGTTTCAACTGTGTTTAAGGCACCCAATAAGTGTTCTTCAATTGAGTCACCGTCCTTTCCCTGGAATAACAGAGAATTTTGTTTTCCTGGATACCATATCACTATTAGATCGAGGGTTGAATCAACAAATTTCTTAGATCTACCACCGGGTGACGTCCATTTGCCGCTCAAGCCGACAATCTTTTTAACGAAATTTTTTAAGGAAGCGAAATCTTGAGACCATTTAATACGAGTACTGTAACTACCTCCTAGTAGTGTAGATCATGGCACAGGTCTTACGGCTTTTTATAGGATGGCTCTGACAATTCATACCGCGTAAATTCGATATAAGTCGTCAAGTGAACACGCTACACGACTAGTATATAACGTCTTTAATATTCCTAACCATCAAACTACAACATAAAAAACAAAAATAATCGAAATTATAAAGAAATACTAAAATTTACAGCAGAATATGATAAACTTACGACTTGTGTGCCGATGTCAAGAACCCCGCTCAAAACCAAAAAACCTCAAAGCCTGTCGTGAGTGTGGCATAGGTGGCCCCAGAAAGCAACGGCCGAAAGGGCGTTACAATAAGAAATGCAGTTTTGTGAACGAAACACTAGAATTATTTGGTCAAGTCTTTTCAAAGGAGGGGAGCAAACCTGATCCAAAATGTGTCGATGCCCAGAAGAATGCTACAGTGCCCACTAGCGTATCTGAAGTACGAAGCCTTCTCGGAATGGCTAATTATAGTGCAAAGTACATTCCAAATTTTGCAACTATCACAGCCCCATTACGTAATCTGACAAAAAAGAATACCACATTTACCTGGACTGATGCCCACCAGCATGCTTTCCATCAACTAACCAATGCCTTAGTCTCCCCAACCTGTATGGCGTATTTTGACAAGAATAAAGAAACGATAGTAACAGTTGATGCCAGTCCAGTGGGAGTATCCGCAATTCTGTCCCAGCGAACAAAGGATATGGACGATGAAAAGATTGTCGCATATGCCAGTAGAGCTTTGACAGACGTCGAAAAACGATATTCCCAAACGGAAAAGGAAGCCCTTGCAATCATCTACGGAGTGGAACACTTCCATTTGTACCTTTACGGAAATGAGTTTCTGCTAATAACGGACCATAAACCACTGGAGATCATCTATGGTAGCCACAATTCGAAACCATCCGCAAGAATAGAGCGCTGGGTGCTACGCTTACAGCCGTATTCGTTCAAAGTGCTTTACAAACCAGGCGTGAATAACCCAGCTGACTACTTATCCCGCCACCCAACAGCACACAGTCGCAAACTACAGAAAATGACTGAAGAACATGTAAACTTTATAGCACATCATGCCATTCCAAAAGCAATGACTTTGGAGGAAATTGAAACTTCAAACAATCAACATGAAACCCTAAAAGGACTCAGAGCAGCCATTAAAATGAACAAATGGCACTATGACATCGTGCAGCCATTTAGAACAATAAAAGATGAACTTACGGTTACATCAAACGGACTAGTTCTTTGTGGATCACGCATAGTGATGCCAAAATCATTGCAACAATGCACAATCAATATCGCACATGAAGGACATCTTGGTCTCGCCAAAACGAAAGCCTTGATCAGAGAAAAGATTTGGTTTCCGAAGATTGATACAATGGTCAAAGACAAAATAGAGAAATGTACTGCATGTCAAACAGTGAGTAGACCACCACCTCAAGAACCTTTGTCAGTCACAGAGATGCCAGACGCCCCATGGGGCACGATACATGTCGACTTCTATGGACCTCTGCCTACCGGTGAATATTTACTAGTAGTAATTGACAGATATTCAAGATATCCTGAAGTTGAAGTAGTGCATTCTACCAAAGCGTCAATAGTCATTCCTAAACTTGATCAGATATTTGCCCGTCATGGAATCCCAACAACAGTGAAGAGTGACAACGGTCCACCATTCAGCAGAACCAAATACAAGCGGTATTTGGATGTCCTTGGAATCAAAGCACAACATTTGACCCCTAAATGGCCTCAAGGAAACACGGAGGCGGAATGGTTTATGCAACCCCTGGGAAAAGCATTAAGACTGCTCATGTGGAGAATCGACCATGGCAGCAAGAGCTCAGTAGATTCCTCCTACAATACAGAACGGCACCACACAGCTCAACACAAGTACCACCTGTGGAACTCATGTTCAACAGGACGGTGAAAGGCAAACTTCCCATATTGAAGAAACGTAAACTGGTTAATCAACATAGCGCAGCCAAAAGGACTGACGCCACAAAACAGCAATACAACAAAGAATACGCTGATACCAAGAGGAATACAAAAAAGAGCAGCATTAAGATAGGTGACTATGTCTTAGTACGACAAGACAAACAGAACAAACTATCAACAAACTTCAACAAAACACCATACGTAGTAACCTACAGATCATATTGTAGAGTTACAGCACGAAGCAGAAACGGACACACTGTCACACGTAATATATCACAATTCAAACCAATACCAAAACCCATGACAGTTGACAGTGAAACAGACGACGATGAACAACAAACCAAACAGAAACAACTACAACCACAACAACAACAACAACAACAACAACCAGACGAACCTGACGTTCGCCAATCCAATGGAGTTAGAAGTAAACCTGCTTGGTATGGGCAATCGGTATATGATTAAAGAGAAAAACAAAAATTGCAAAAACAAAAAAAAATTGTAAATAGTTATTGATATTTCATATTTTAAAAAAGGGGGTGATATAGTAAGTACGTCACTGAACTATGTGAACGTTGAAGAACAAAGTAGCATTGTTAACGTAGTTAGATATGCTTTAGGTTTAGAAAAGGAATAATACATATATCTTAGAAATCTACACCATAGAACGGGCTTATATGAGAATATTACACGTCTCATTTTCTTCTTGAATCATACGCCGAAACATATGTCTTTCATATGGTACATTAGCAGCAGGATTAAAATATGCATCTAACATTTCGATTGCTTTGTCATAATCCTTTGCTTCTCCAGTATTTGAAAATGTATCAAAAAGGTCTTGTACTTCCATTCCAGCACAATGCAACAATAATGCTCGTTTTTGAGTGTTGTCAGTAACTCCTTTTCCAACAACAAACAGTTCAAACGCTCTGTTCCACCTTCGCCATCTTGGTGCGATGCTAGTTGGTTCTCGTTTTGGATCAAAATGAGGTATTCCACTGTATATACCATTTGAAACTGCCATGACACTCTTTGTATTCAAACAAATATCAAATTCAATCCTTATCCATCCAGCAATTTTTTAAGCTTTTCAATCATTGAATTACAAAATACCAAACTAGAACCATCCTCATCACCAATTTAGTATCTTTTAATCATCTAAGAAACGGTACAACTGTGTACGGGATGTCTAACATTCACTCTTATATTATATACAGATATATATCTCTACTCAATATGGCCACCTCTATTTGAACTATTCTATTATACACAGGCGACCCTAGACAACATTATTCTAATCATATATATACAAATGACCCTAGGCACTATAGTGTCTGCTGTTACACCTAAAAAGAAACTCAAATGTGCTTAGCGAGAAAACCTTGTGAACATCTTTTGTTGACATATGTTTTGAGAAAAACATGTGCAAGCCTATAAGAATCCTTTGCCATTTTTAAAATGATGGAAAAGTGCTGTTTTTAAGGAATTTGTCGAGGTTTACGTAGTTCTGCTCATTAAATTGTTAGTGCATCAAAGTTATGAGATAAAATCTACAAGTTTGAATTTTCTATTTAAGTGCTGGATTTAATACTACGTAAATAAGATTTCAGGCGCTGTTACAATGTGCAACTTGTCTTGCAACTTGTTCTGCAACGGTTAAATTTGGGGCATTGCAGTTGCATGAGCAGGGATGTTACACTATGTGATTATTGCTCACAACTTGTTGATTTTCTGCAATATGTGTGCATCTACATAAAATTAACTTCTACATTGTACTAGACTATAGTCTGTAACAAATCAGAAGAAACCGTAGAAATAAATGCAAAGAAGTCTGACGGCTATTGTGATTAAAACATCACTATACTCGTAGTCATCACACAAAATATTGGTATCTTAACCTCTCTGATAGTTATAGTTAAACGAATCTTTGTGAAATGCTGGCCAAGTCACCAATTTTTTCGAAGTATAATTTCGGTAATTATTTTCTTCAATTTTGTTATACTATGATGTTGCTAATGCAGAGAAATGGTATTTAGCCATAACTGATTGAAGTATATTTCAAACTACGGATAGGTGTCTTTGGCTAGAAACATTTTTAAATACAATTACAGCTGTAATTACAAATATTATTTCAAGATATCTATTACAGATCTCTGCATCTCTTCATTTCATTGCTTGCAGCTCGATTCCTCTTCTGCTCAAAGCCTCTGCCTTGCCCAGATCATTAGCAGCATGTGTTATTACATATGACTCCACCTGATGCAGTGTGTATGGAGTTCACAAAGAATAATTTCACACTTGAACTTGATATTTTTACTGAACACTTATAACCATATTTCCAGTACCATATTGAAATTTCAGCAGTTTTATTAAATTTTTCTAACACATGTAAAATCAGAGTACTCTTTAATTATAGCCTATACAATGTATTAACACCACCCGACACAGTGCATAGTCAATGGAAGGAGATGGCGTGGAAGCCCAACAAAACTTCAAAGCAACAGGAATATATCTTGAAAGGTTCATGTACAGAGATGCACAGATTCTTTGTTTTGGGTTCATGAATTTCTGCATAGCATCAAGTCAGAGTTTCTATTAGAAGGCACTCAATTAGGCAAAAAACACAATTTGCTTGATGACCATGAAAGAGTGAAAGTGGCATAAATGGAACAACAACATTGTACAATAAACTCAAGCTTTCAGACAACTTGCATTTATTCACTATGCGTAGGGTGTACACAATTCACAAACAAGTAGTCTGCTCTTCTTTATTTTTGTACTGCATATCTAAAATCATATTTCTACTATAATATCAGTCGTCGTTCCAAATGTCCAAAAAGGTAACACCTAATACAACAAACTGAAATTGACGAAACATCTCGCTCAGGGATAATCACAGAGCCACAAAAGAAAATTGAAATTTCATCTATGGACAAAACTGATTATTGGAATATAAAATAAACGTGTCTCACTGAAATTTAAATTTTTGCACAAACATGTTGCTAGTGTTTTAACCTTGTGACATCTGTGCATATTTCCAGTCTAAATTAATTTCTTTAAACCATATTATAAGTTTGACATCCATGCTATAGATGTCTTAACTATTTAGTTGAAATTTACAAAATTTCTATAGCATTGTTCATCTAGCCTAAGAGTGTTTTCCAAAACTTTTAGAAATTGAGGAAGTTCATTGGTGTTGCTTTTTACAATAACTGCACTAACGTTGTCGGCCTTATTATAGGTGTTGACCATCATCAAATCGCTGTTATGGGATGAGAATACGATTGCTTTCCTGCATAAATGTATAGCGCTGCAGCCCTCTTTCCAACCATATCCAATAGATGGCTTGGTAAACAATGTACATAGTTTGAATCACACAATTGCACACATGTTGATAGATGGACGACTACTTTTATCAGAGCACTCCTTAAATAAGATGCTATTTCTTCCAAAGTCAGTACATGAGCACCATCGGGAGATTTGTTTAGCAAAATCAACCCTTTTTTGCAGCATATGTAATTTACTCTAACCAAGCACTGTTGAGAGGCTACTTGCATTGCACATATTTTGACAAGTAGCTGATAGAATATATTCTGCCAAAAACAGCTACAGAGATACGTTTGTACTGGCAATTTTAATAAAACTCACGTCTGCACCAGTCTGGTTTGATGACTTTTCAAAGTTATCAGTTGTAGCAGATTTACTACATAGTACAGAAGATCGACTACTGATAGCTGTGTATGTCATTTTTGAAGCAGATGGTTCTTCAACTGTGCTGGCTGTTGGAAATAAGGACTCTAGCGCAGTGGAAGTAAGTCTGCCAGCAGCCAGTGAAGACGTTTGATTAGTGGTTGCTCTCGCTCATTTGGGAGATAGTAGTGGAATGCTTCAATAGTTCTGCTCACAAACAACCAGCTGGCCTTTTGAATTTTTGTTTACAAAGATTTCCCCAAACTGAAAAGAAAACAGTTTTATTGTTTAGGATATTACAGCATCATCATTTAAACCATGATTCTTTGAGAGCGAACATTAAAGACCTCAAACGGCACACTTTAAATTGCATTTGGTGATAGGTTTTACAGCAATAACTTTTCTTAGTAATTGATTAATGGTTTCATTTGATGAACCATTTTTTAACTTGCAAAAGCTACAATTGTTGTCTTTCAGCTACTACTTGAAGTTTGCCGCTGGCCATTAGCGGTCTACTGCAAACCCCAAGCTTAAGAGGCTGTTTCAGTAAAATCCGCCAGGCTGTACGCGGTTTCAAAAATACTTTTCCCTTATTTTTTAATCATGAACTGCAATTAACTAAGTAACTTCAAAACAAGTAAGAGAAGTTACTGTAACTTATTTTTTGGCGAGATATAGCCATTTGCAATTTCTTGGTCATGCAATGTTGTCTTACAGCAGGAAGTGAAGCAAAAATTAAAAGAAATGCACTTGACATTTTTCCCAGAAAACCTCGATAGTTTCTTTTTGTTTTTGTTTCACAGTGAAGATAAACATTATATCTTTAAATTTCAAACACATTTATGAACATTAAAGAACCAAAAAATCAAATATTAAAAGATAGCGGACAGCTTAAAAAATTGCTTGAAATTTGCCAGCGATTTTTCGAAAGTGGCACCTACTTGAATCTATCAAACTAAATAATCAGAAGACAATGACCGTATTTAAATGATAACTTCAAAAAACACGTCTGCAAACGTGACCCCGAAGAGAAATAATGTGGTGGATGAGTACTATAATTAGTTCCTTCGCGTATTTTGTCGGGTTATTTATTCAACTTTGTAATTACGTGTCATTCTCAAAATATTCATGAAAATTCTCCATAGTGGCGTGAGTATAGTTTTGAGTGCTTTGTAAACGTCTTCAAGCTTTAACACGCTTGATCTTTTATTCGATAAAAACGATGTTAGCAATGTTGGCTCTGTTTTTATCAACGTTGCTGATGTAAAAGTTTATCCGGGGTTTTCCCTGTAAAATAACTACAGCGCAATGCTATTAAGATGAAATAACATGACAATATAATATACTTAGAATACGATGAAATTAAAATCTAAAACCAATTTAAACAATCATGACCAATATATTAATATAGTATGATACGGGAGCATCTAAATGAGTATATTGTGCAGTTACTTGTGTATATTTTACTCTAGCGCTTTGGAGCGAGGCGAGATCTCAGCTAGCGAGCCCAGAATTTTGCCATATTAAAACAACAAGCACGCCAGCCCTGCTGGAAGTATAAATAAACAGTTGGCAGTGTTAATTTTCACAGTTTAATTTCAAATCTGAAATAGGCAGAATAAAACTCAGCCGATGTGAACACACTGCTAGCTGACAAGCTGTCTCAGTTGGCCCATTCTGGTCAGCAGGGTCAAATGAACAGCCCTTAAATGGTAATTAATTTAGAGAAGTCAATTATATTTGATAAATAAGTGTGTTATTGACAATTCATTATCATCTTTCCACGAGTTAGTTTGAAAAAGCTTAACCGAACATGAAATGACTATTTCTACAATATATGTAGGCTTATACAGAGAGAATGAGTTCATGAAAGGGCTGGTGATTTCCTATTTCCAAATCCCATGATATTAATTTATAATATATTCACATATTCCTGTTTCCCTGCGCAATTCTACCCTAAATCTAATCTCAGCTGTAAATTTGATGGCAAAAAATCTTAGCCCCTGTGGTAAAAGTTCCATTTTTCCACCTGCGACAATCCTAATATCCATTTCACCCCGAAAAGGCAATGATTATAACCTAGCAACAAGAGCATTTTTTTACAAGGTTACGAATAGTGTTAAGCAAGTCAATCTTTTTGTCTTCTGAACAGAATTTTAGTTCAAAATGTTTGCATATTTCCTTTAACATGGTCACTTTAAAAATTGATGGATGGTCTGTAGCTTGCAATTCACAGAGATTGTAAGTATCAAACGGAATAAATAGGATGGGTAATGTCAATTTCTTCAACAATACTGTTTATCAGTTCCTCTCTGAATTCTTTTTCTTCTTCATCTCTTCAAAATCCTCAACATTATCGTCACATACCATCTCTTCAGTGTTACTTGACTTTGATACGACACCCGTTCTTCTAATCTGAGCTAATCGCAAAAAAAAGCCTTTTATTTGTGTTTTGGTGAGCCACTCTTCTCTGGTGAACAAATGATCACCAGATTCACATCTGGAATTTTGCATTTCATAGGAAAGTTGGGATGGATCAGCCTTATTTCCAGTAAACTCCCAAAAATCAAACTTCGTTGTGATATACTAACATACCTTCGGAGAGAACCTTGCACATCCTGTTCGTGGTTTGCTTAATGCCCAGCCTTGCTGCAGCTCAGACTCTCCTTTGAGCATTACCTTGGCTGTGGAAGTAGACCTGTTATTCGAGTTGATATTGTTGTGCTGTAAACTGTTTTGTTATTGATTACTCTTCTGTGTTGGCCCAGGTTTGTGCGGTGCTCCAAGTCTTGAAAAGACAAAAATGTATAGTTGCAATAAGTTTCGGTACAATTGAATAGACCATTTTCCCCTTCTAAATTTTCTTTTGATGCAACTGGGTTGCATTTATTGTGTCGTCTCTCAAGAATTTCTGCAAATTTTACTTCGAATTTTATTTTGGTGTCAGTCTGGTGAGTCTTGTAAATGGAACAGTTTGAAAATGTTTTTCCATTGCCATACCAATAGCTTTCCAAACTGCAATTCCATTTTCATCATATCTAAAATTATGTAAACTGGTAAAATTAGGTAGTTTGTTCACGTCAAGTTGTGTTACGCCATTGTTCACACAATTAACTGAGGCAGTAGTTCCCTTGACATGATTTTGAGCCAATGCTGTATACACATCCTCAGCTGTCATAATGTCATTTCCTTGGTTGCAGTATGTACGAACAGATGCTTTCAAAGGACAGATAATTCGATCACATATATCCTTCCCTTGTTGTGGCTCAGAGAAATCATGTTGCTGAATCGAGATACCAACTCTGTCACCAATATTCTTCAGTGCAGCGACCAGTAGATTGTTGTGGTAAAAACCCGCTTTGTCCGAGCGAAGGTAAACCTGAGATATGTTAGTTTGATTAATCTTCACATTTTGCAGATCATTTTCAACAACTGTTGCTACAGAAAACCAATCTTGGGTGCAAGAGTTAAACAGGTGAACATAGGAGGTAACAGTATTGGTCTGTTTCTTGGTATCTTTAGAAACAACACTACTTATGTGCCAGCTCATGCCTTGTTTGCCATACCACTCGGATTGTTTTTCCCTAAATTTGATTTGAACAAACTTCATAGCCCAATCCATGACTATTAACACTGATGAATCATCTAACTTCTCATGAACATTTTGTTTCGCAGCTTCTTGATTAACAGAGCGAGGAATATGTGCCTTCCATTTTCTGATCTTTAGTTCTACTTCTCCAAATTCATGCAAAATGTCCTCTCGTTTTTCTTGTGTCAAGTTGCTTCCGTTGGTTTCAGTCGCTTTTTTAATCTCAGCAACAGTTGTTTTGAGGTCCTCGCACTCACTGCATAGTGCCATATGTTTATGGTCACAGGATGCTTCGAAATCTTTGTCTGTTGAATCACTAAGAGCAAAAACTCTGCAATGATCTGTGCATAGACTGTTTTCCTTTTGACAGCTAACTCTGTAGTCAGTTTTAAAACACTGCTTTGCTGTGTCGAGCCTCTTCTCTAATTCCAGTGACCAAGCCTTGTTGCTTCCAACGTTTTCAAGTTCGCCAACAATAGAACGCTGTGTTTGAAATGCATTTGTGCCTTCTGCTGTAGTGTTGTCAAGACCTTGCAATGACTTTCTCTGTGATGCTTCCCTAACTTCTAATATGCGAAATAGTGTCGACCTGCTTAAAGGCTCGTTGAAATGCTCATCTTTACAGTACTTCAAATATTGAGCAACCATTGTTGACCTCGTTACAGTGCGGGTGACATTTGGCATTGACGTGCTCTCGCCACTGTCAAGCTTCAATGTGTGTGTGTGCCAAATGCAACGTCTTGATGGTAGTACGGCCGATTGATGAAGTCTACAAAGTGGTCGACGTTGGTCATGTCTATACTGATTTGATGACGGGTTTGCTTGCTTACATTTACACCAGGTCCAATTGTCTCTGCATGAGCACGAGCTATCCTTATCTGCCAT
>JAODVM010276551.1:0-12276 GCA_025400095.1 Phenganax marumi | reverse complement strand
TTGGTAGAAATTTTGGTTAGCAGCGGAAAATAACAACTTGTTGTTTCGCATGAGAAGAACATTCTACTAACGTCACTAAGGCCCTGTTTCGAAACGAACATTCCGGCCCCTTAAAGCACGCTAGACGGCTTTACTAAACACATTACTGTTTCGAAACAATGAACTAACTAACTAGACTAACATAAAGACGAATATAAATCAATCGTTCGTATCACCGTCTATATAATGACTGGTATTTAGTTTTCATGCAGTTATTAACCATTCTACTTATCGTTCTGTGGAGTAGCTTCAGATTCCAGGAAGATGATCTTGTCCACTGGGCGGACGAACAAGGATGTACTCGTCTTCACTTTCACGGAACGCACCAGACCATCCCTCTGACTGGTGTAGACCTCTTGGACACGTCCTAGGGGCCATGAACAACGTGGGGTTTTTTCGTCGAGAATAAGAACAATGTCACCGACTGCCAAATTTCTCCGTGGTTTGATCCCCTTCTGTCTTTCTTGAAGTGAAGGTAGGTATTCTCTGATCCACCGCCTCCAGAACAAGTCTGCAAGATATTGGATTTGACGCCATCGCTTGCTTCCGTAGCAATCTTCCTTCGTGAAGACTCCAGGTGGAACCTTCGATCCGCTTCGAAGAAGTAGAAGGTGGTTGGGGGTTAAAGGTTCTAGATCACGGGGGTCGTCGGATAATTTGGTCAATGGCCGTCCATTGACAATAGCTTCAACCTCGCACATCAAGGTGTTCAGGCCTTCGTCATCCATTACTTGTTCCTTTGTAACGGCCCTCATGATCTTTCGAACCGTTCGAATGCATCTTTCCCACGCACCACCATGATGTGAGCCAGCAGGTGGATTGAATGTCCATTTTATGTTTCGTTGCACGAGAAAGTCATTAATCTGTGCCTGGTTCCAGTTGTCAACTTCTCGACGAAGTTCCCTTTCGCCTTTGACGAAATTGCCGCCATTCTCGGAACGCATCTCTTCAGGCTGTCCACGTCTTGCGATGAATCTTCGAAGAGTATTTAAAAATGAAGCCGTATCAAGAGTACTTGCCACTTCGATGTGGATTGCACGAACCGTTAAGCACGTAAAGATGACTCCATATCGCTTTACTTTCGTTCTTCCCCGCTTTACTTCGAAT
This sequence comes from Phenganax marumi, assembly GCA_025400095.1. Taxonomy (NCBI): domain Eukaryota; kingdom Metazoa; phylum Cnidaria; class Anthozoa; order Malacalcyonacea; family Clavulariidae; genus Phenganax; species Phenganax marumi. The sequence goes on along the minus strand of JAODVM010276551.1, from coordinate 11,130 downwards.
GGACCAAAACAATCCACGCCTGTATACGTAAACGGTGGCTTTGCAGGAGTTATGCGGTCCGCTGGTAGGCTTGCCATTTTCTGTTCAACGACAGGTGCTTGTCTTTTCCTGCAATCAATGCAGCCATTCAATATTCTCTTTACGGTCGGTCTTGCTTTAACAATCCAGAATTTCTGCCGTATCAAGGACAGCGTATGTTCCAACCCAGAGTGACCAGACACATGGTGGTAGAATCTTGTGATGAGGTCGACGATATGGTGGTTTTTGGGAAGAATGATAGGATGGCGAGCGTCGTCGTCGATTTGAGCTCGATGGAGACGACCTCCGACCCGAATAAGGCCATCTATTAGAACTGGATCGAGTTTCACGATGCAACTCGTATTGCTTATCTTGTTGTCGGTTCCATTTCTCTGGAGACAGCTAAGTTCATTCTTGAAGCTGTATTGCTGGATATGCTTTAATATTTCAATTTCAGCATCAGTCAATTCTGCCAAACTGATTGGTGGAACTTGACGTGTGGTTTGAAAATTCTTTCGTCCTTGCTTTGGGGATTGGGCACACAAGCGCAGATTTCTTTTATATCGCAGTATCCAGGCGAAAACTTTCTTCACTCGACACCAGGACGAGAACCTTTCAATCAATTCTACGGCAAAGTGCCTATCATGGATTTTGGAAGCGTCGGTTGTGTACACTAGCAAACTCTCCTTAACCTCTGGATCATTTTCTTGGATGACTAAAGACATCTCCTCGGGTCGCTTTGGCCAAGCAGTAAGTGGTTTAGCTAGGAAATCTGGACCTTCTATCCAACGCTGGAGCGAAGTTGACGGAACTCCTCTTGATGCGTCGTCCGCTGGGTTTGAGTGAGTGTCCACGTAGTTCCACTGGGTGGGGGATGAGGCATCGTGTATTGTTGCAATCCGATTTGCAACAAATGTCTGGAATCGTTTGTTCGTATTCTCGATGTAACGTAACACGCAGGTGCTGTCCGTCGCGCGGAAGAATAGGGCGGGTGCGCTCTGGAGGAACGTCAATAATAGTGTGCTGCGCGGGCCAGCGCGGCATACTTAACCCTATCAATGGATGTACTTTAATGAACGATGTTATTGCACCAATTTATCAAAACGTGCTAGTATACCATAACAAAATTTAGCTACTAAAGTTAAATTTAAAGTTACTTGTGTTCGACCAACATTAATGACCCTGGATCATTACTCAATACTAATTCAGAACAGGTGTCAGTAAGTGTTTTTGCTTCTGAACTGCTTGGATTAAGAAGGTTTCAGGTTCAATTGAAACTACACTCACTGTACTGTATGATTTATATATTTGCACTGATATTCGAACAATTGTTTATAGTCTTTGGTCTATCTTGGGACACAACATCTCAGTAATGGAATATTACTTGCTTCTGAGTGCCAAACACCCACCCAAAAACCCACAATAGTGCTGATAGTCTGAAATAGATGGTGAGTTATATATCACTATATTTCACTACAAAGGTACCATAAGACCACTATCATAAGACCACTATATATCACTAAGACCACTATAAGATCACTAAGATCACTAAGATCACTATCACTAAGATCACTAAGACCACTATATATCACTACAAAGGTACCATAAGACCACTATAATCAAGAATGATCTGTTTTAAAGAAAATTAGCCACATGCTGCTATTGATTACTGTTGGAAAGGCAAATGGAAACTAATATTTCCAGTATCACTAACATATATCAGACAAAGTTGGGTTTTAAAGTATTAGCTGTTATGTAATTGTTTAACATTCTTAAGGAATACTATTATAAATTTTCACCACTTTTACATGGTAATACCACTGTAATTCTTTGCCAATGATGGCAAGTAAACTTTTATTGCTATTATATTCTGTGAATCCATGTTCACCATCAATTGAACTATACTGTGAACGAAGCACACTTGGATGTGGCAGCCCTGGTTTGAAAGTCTCTGAATTTACTTGTTGGATAAAAAAAAACATACCCAAATAAAATGTCCATCTTGAATGGACCTTTTATTCAAAGAATGTTTCTTTTTACTTATGGGCCTACCTAGAATAAAATTTCATTTTATGATTGAAATTCATGATTGGTCCAAATAGTGCCATTACTAATTAGTACCATGTTATGTTAAATTCTAAAATGGTCACAGCAATATGACCAAAGCTCTTTGCAGAAATAATATTGACCTGTATGTATTAGGATTTCATGGTGCCAATTTTCTTGCATATTTTAACTTTAGTAGTTTGATTTACTCTGATTGGCAAAATATTTGTTTATCCAATCTGTCGCAGAATTTTAATACATTTGCCTGACAAGCAAATGCATGCAGTGTCCTGACTGAAAATCATTTCGCATACTGCTCATGCACATTTTCACCAATTGACCCACTGGACACCGACTTTTTGCTTTGTTGCGTTTTACGCCACATGATTTTAATTGTTAAGGGGGCATCCTTGCGTCTTAATCATGGGTTAACAAAACTATCTGGTGATGTCTGTTGGCAACCCACTAAGCAGCATTGTTCCCAGTGCATTCTACTCCAACACAAAATCAGCCATGTTTTTTCTTACATTTTGTTGTCCAGCAATAGACAAGAGCACACCCTCCAGATAATATGTACAGCTCAGTAGGGCCAACAGCGTTACCAGGTTTGCTGTATGAATTATCCACACTCTACATTCAATGGCCCTCGGATTGAATCTCTTGCTTTTGTTGTTTTCTTGTTGGTAGTAATGAAGGTGTTTGACTTATTTGCATTTAGCTCGAATCAATATATATATAGTCTATACTGGAATTTTCTCTTACTGGAGTCATTTATTAATTGGCGTTTACAGATCTACAATAATGTTTTTCTACGGCTGCTAATAAAGCAGGTCTAAAATGATCCAAACCGTAGTCTAAGGTAAACTCTTTAGGCATATTTTTCGACTTGTACGTTCCACGAAAGTGTTGCATTACAGCTACATTTGTGGGTACGTCATAGGGCTTATACCCAGGCACCATGCTCCTGTCACTATGCACTTGTACAGACATACAAAATTCTGGTTTAGCAATCGATTTACATTGTCGATATTTGCTAAGAACGCTTACTGATCTATTGTGAGTCGCGAGGAACAGTGGCAATTCATATGTTACATTGCTTTTTCCAGGACAGGAGAATAGCTCTGTCCGCATCTTGTTCTTATGAAAACCAAGGTGTCCGAACAGGAAGAACCCTCTGTCACCCACATCAAGGTTTACCATCAATTCATGCCAGTTTAAACTTTGCCTTGGCATAATGAGTTCGTCCAGATCGCAACGCACCAGATATTGTACTTTGTACATATTGCGATAAAGGCATTCATTCACACCAACCATCTGACCTCTATAGTACGTTGGATGAGGCATATTCTCTCCCCAATTGAATACAGAATCGAGGATTTTCTCTTCCTCGTGGTAGTATCGTAAGATTTGCATTGCTTTTTCATGTGCTTCGTATACATACAGCGTGAACCAAGTTGCCCCTAGTAGTCTGTTCATCTCAATAGAATCCACAACACGTTGATCTAATTTGAAACTGTGAAGTTGTGATCCAAAACAAACACCAAACTTGTGCAGACCGCCAGTAACGGGTCCTGCAGTAGGTCGAGGATCTACCACTTGAATAAATGATGCTAAAGATATATTATGAAAGTCAACCTCACTGCTAAGTGTAACATATTCAGGATTGTCGAGCGTAGTAATGTTACATCTGTACAAGAAACCTCTATATCGATTAACTTTAGAACGCCAATTTTCAGATATTGCAAGTCTCACTGCTAAGTCTTTAACCAACACTCTTGAACTGTCACCCAAGATTACGACACACGACAAATTCCGCGGTCTGGAACCAGTTATTTCGTAGCCAAAAATAACCAAACTCTTTTCAAAGACGCCTTGGTTCGTTCTGAACTGACGCGTATCGTAATACGATGAATATATACTTAAAGTATCGCTTACAGTTTTCCAAGTAAATTCGGAGACACTAGCAACTCTTCTTTCAGATTTTTCAATTTCTAAACCACTCGGCTTTTGAACGTAGCTGTTGCTGTCAAAATTAGTCAACGTTTTCTTACTTAACTGTCTTCTTAAAGCACCAAACCTTTGTGAATAATTCTCGTTCGATTGTTTTTGATTAATAACGTACTCTGGCACAACACCGCTTGGTGAATTTGCCATGAAATGTATCAACGTTACCAACGAACAAACCAAAATAATTGCCACGAAAGGATTCTTTTGAGCCCGACACCACGTCATAATATCACGCTATCGACCAACAAGACGACAAATCGATCTTAAATTCGATCACAAAACACTATTTCGATCAAGCTTTTGAATAACTAAATTCAAAGTTGTAAGAGTCCTTGTTCTGCTTTCCCTAATTACCAGATATAAACAGTGCAAATTTAGATCTTTTCAAGGTGAGGTGTTCTTTTTTCACTCAGACGTTTCTTTCATCGTGAACACGCACGCTTAACTCGGTCAAATTTCACTCTCACTTGCACTGGCTGGTTGAGTGAATGGACACAACAGGCAAAGTATGAAAAGCCATGTCATGGGGATATGCCTAATAAACCTTTATTATTATTTTATTACTGTTATAAAGCCATTTTTATGACAAATGTGCTATGACAAGTCTTGTGATTTCATGTAGCTACGAACAACAGGTTGTCATTGGCATATATTTTCACAAGATTCCACACAAAAGGAAGCACTGAAATAACCTTCGATTGCTGCATATTGGAGTACAGTCGCTCATAAATAGCTCGCTAAGTTTTATTGTCACTTACATAGCAGAGCAAGTTTTGCATTTTTTCAACGTGTCTGTGACAAAAACGCGCGTAACTAGAGGAAGGCAAATGGCAGGGGGGTAGGCGCGCACCTTTCCTCCCCTCCCAAACGACTTCTCATGGCTGTTTGGCAAAAAGTTCTCATTATCTGTCAGAAAATTCGAGCCTCTGGAAATTAGTGAGCTTTTATATTGTAACAAATAGTCGTTGGCCACATTGCACATTATATGCGATAGAGAACGCTAAAACATCGGTTCTTGCAGGGCGCTCATATTTATGGCGCTGCAACGGCTATTGGCTCGGCGATCGATGAGTGATGCGGCAGACTGGTATGGCTTCTCGTTTTTACCATAGAACTCAATATAGACAGAATGAATTAGTTTACAAATTCTTATTGCCTTTCCATCAATTCCCGGTCAATACCATATTTATACTCAAAAGTATTTTCCTATTGTGTGGTGTCTAAATTCTGTTTTTTAAACAAGTGCCTTTGAGCATTCTTTCGACTATAGAGTGCTTTCAAAATTGTTTTATTCCCGTTTTATACTTGAAAACTCGAGGCGGAAAAGTTGCGGAAATTTTTATGTAATTTTATGCAGTTGAAATACACCCTTCCATTCCAATCAATCAATGACTGCATAATATAAATTAAATCGCTAAGCACTGCTGCTAAGAATTACCATCTGTTTGATTTCGCATGCAGGAGTATATTATTACTTATTCGTTACGCAACGCACTGAGACTAAAGCCTGGTTCTCATATGCCTGCGGTATGCCGCCGAGCTGTTGTCGTTAACAGTTGAACCAAATAATTCACAAAAGAATGTATCCATCAACAGGTGTGAACAATGACTACGCCGACATAACGCAGGTACATGTGAACGAGGCCTAACAATTAATTATCACGCGCCCGAACAAGAGATACTATGTTTGGAATCAATTGGGAAGCCTTTTGTGATTAAAATATATATAACACTTATAGACAATCGCACTGTTTAAAAATTAGACTCGATAAAACATCTTAAATAGTTTCCGCAGTTAAACCCTTCCCAACGGCCACTTTGGGACTTTTTAAGTGGCTGTTGTTGACAGAGCCCTCTGTGCGAGAGAGTTGAGTCATCTATTGTTAACAAATCGTTTGAATTTATTCGTTTTTGGATCAAAAATGGCGGTAATCTATTGTTTTGCGATTGTATTCCGCTATTTTCGTTCCAACATGAAGACAATAGATGTCCTATCTCGCTGTTGAGGCATTGGCGCAAAGACGTTGTAGTAAAGGAATGAATTGTGTCGGGATTAAAAACCATAGCATATACCCAGGGAAGCAGGGTGTGTGTTTCCTCTGTATTTTGGTTGTTTTTTACTAAAAGAGCAATATGATAAAACTTATTTAAAATGACACATGATAATTGCGTTTCCAGCAATTTAGAATGTCCAAATTTTGCTACAGTGCCAGCTTCCCCCTCCTCGAAGTTGACCATGTCCCTACATGCTACGTATTTATACAATATTTCATAACAGTTTAGTTTTGAAAACATGCGATGAAACAGTGTTATATCAGAGAGACATTCTTCATTGAATTATTTCAGTTTTGCTTTTTTCCACGAAATACAATGAGTAACGCACGCAGGTTATTTAGCACGCTTTGTTAGGATTCTTAACACAACAAGATGTATTATCATTTTGTAAAGGCCATATTTAGCACAAAGGCTGTGCAGCAAGAACACACGCCTTGTGTTTTAAGCACGTCCATTTTTAGAGTGCAGTTTACGAGAACATTCATTAAATCGAAAATTAGTGTTTGGTTTTGAATTTTTAAAATTGAGCAGGACGTATCTTCATTTCAGTTTTTTTCATCGACCTGTTGTCGTTTTTCCAATGATACCAATTGATTCCCTTCCAGGATCTGCTGTTTGCCGTCAGGTACTGAGCATTGAGGTTGGAGTGATGACAACTTCCGTACCACCAGGCACCTTTGTAGCTCACTGCGCAGTTGCTGCCCCATTGATCGTTATCTCTGTCTTTTGTTGAGAATTTCATTCCATTTTGAACATTTAGCGAATCACCAGCAGTACCTTAGAATTAAACATCTAACATGTAAAATCTTGACCACTAAGTACAATCATGCGTTTTGATTCGCTAATACCAGCAGATAGCTCAGTTATTTGAAGTAACTGAGCTCTCCACTGGGTGACCAAAATGTAACTATTGCTATAAACAATGAAGACAGTGTGTATTTTAATAAACAAAGCAAAATCCGCAAAACCAACCACTAAAAATCCTCTGGCACTAAAGGTGAATTGATTTGTTGGTTGGAAACCTGTAGCCAATCTTTAAAACAGGGTTTATATGGTAAATTAATAGATTACGAAGTAAATTGTTTTGCTTTTATCGTTATTCATAAATATTCACTCGATTTCTACCGTTAAAAATGATTGTTCTTATCTAAGTTTATCTAAGTTCGTATCTAAGCTTATCTAAGTTTTTTTTCCTAATGCTAGTAAATTAATCATTGATAGTAAATTAATCTTTTGTAATCTACGAAATTATCAAGATCAAGCGCTGATAACACTTACCTTTATCTTGATGATTCTGCGTATCACAAAAGATTTATTCAATGATTGTTTTAAATGAACTCGTTTTAAGTTTAAAAAAATCTACGTATAACTGTCATCTGGCAAAAACTTATCACATTCACCGCGTGCACTCTGCAAACAAATTACTGTCTTCAGTTCCTGACCTTCATATTAAAGGAGTCCCCTATACACCCTACCCTGCTTTACAATAGTGAAAGATGAAGGGAACCTTCGCTTTCGTCATAAACATGATATGATGCAATATAATAACGTAGAAGAAAGGAGACTGGAGTTAATGAAAAATGGAGGCAAGTTTTTTCTACATAGGGCTTGTTTTATATATACAAGATGCTCACAGATTTTGACACAATATGAAATGTAACTGATTACATGAACGGAATTAAACTTACTCGAACGTTCATATTTACCTGAAAAACTGTCAACTTTCAGCCTGTAATTATTTGACTCTGAAGCCACAGTGAATGTTCCATATTTGGCGTAAGGTGTTGAGCCAGAAAAATCCGTCAAGTCAACTCTAAGAACATTTTGACCGGATTTTGTCAAACGATGTATCTTATCCAAACCCAACCAAAACTCTCCATTTAAATCACCAAAACCAGTTTTATAATCTTTCCATCCACGATAGAAATCAACACTTCCGTCCAGTCTTCTTTGAAACACCGTCCACCCTCCACCATCAGTTGTCATGTCACATCTCACTTGGAATGATCCTTCATCACTCGGATCAATGGTGTAGACTCCATCTTTTCTTTCGCCAGATTTGTACAGACTAGCACAAGAAGTCGGAACTACAAGAAGTGAACCATTACCGTATTCATATGATACTAACTATGCATTTTAGTGGATGTAACGATAATGAAAACAAAGTAGATGCAACTTTTATTCCCCCAACGTAGAATGGAGTGCAAAAAGTATGACGCGTGTAGCTAAGTGTGTTTCACTGTAATTCTGTAAATTGTGCTTATTCGTTCTACACTGGTCTATATCTCAGCATACTATGACGTAGAGCATCGAGTTCCAGAATCACAAGATGTCACATTTCTAAAAGAATTTTGCGTGAAAGAAAATAGAAAGGACAATTTGATTTTGCTTGATATAGTTTCGGCATGTGCTAAAAACGACATCTTTTATTTGAAATTTTCAGAAATGCTATAATGGGGAGCGAAAACTATTCCTCCCGATATTCAAGATGAAAAGGTGCCCCAACCTCTCTCCTTTCTGTGTCACTGTGATATTTTCCAATTGCTGGTAGCTGTGTTTTTATGATTGTACTTTTATAATGCTTTATACATTCAACAATGCCCGTCAGAAGGTTATACGACACAAAACGCCCTCGCTGTTATAGGGAATTAACTACTAAATACTACCTCGTAAGACTATCCAAGTGGCCTTACGGTGAGAAAAAAACCTGAAACGGGCAAGCGAATAGAAATCCATTTTCCTGTATTTAACCACTTCTGTTTTTCTTTTCACTCAGCGATTTTAGTTAAAACGTTACCCATATGTTTGGTAGTGAGACGGAAAGGTCTGTAGCGCAAATTTGGCAACAAAATACAATGTACTTCATGAGATAACAAGTCTTTTTGCACGACAATTAATTTTTGTTTGGCAACTATTGTCGGTTTTTTCCGCGATGTCAATTCACGTTGATGCCTTTGCAATCTCCTGATCGCAGAGGGCTCCTATGGCGTATGATTTTTTTTCGGCCTTGTTGTATGATTGAAGCCACTGCTTGCATGTTTGGCCACCCATGATAGAGGACCAAGTGATCTAAATATTGCCCGCTTTCCTAGAAATTAATAACTAAAGCACCCGCTGTTACTTTAGAATGCCATTTAGATATTTTTCGGAAAAAGATGAGATCATTTTTTATAATCACCTGAGTTCCATCTTGTATATCGTATCGAAACTACGAATTAAGGCGTTTCTGCTTACCAGATAGTATCTTGACAACTTCGCTGACATTCTTTTTTACGCTGTCCATTTGTGATTTCAGTTCACTTAGTTTACTGGATTGACCGGATTGTGTCTTGATAACGTCGCTCATATTCATTATTACGCTGTTTAATTCTGATTTTAGTTCACCTAAACCTTTCTTCAGCAGTGAAAATTCTTCATTGAGCAGGTTTAATATCTGTAATGAATATATCGTACGTAAATGTCAACCACAGCAACAAGATATATTTCAAATTAAAACATGCGGTGTCAATAAAAAATTCAAAGTAAGTTTAGACTAGGTGGATAAACATCAAGGCTCAGCAATACCAGAACATTCTTCTATAAAACATTAGACATAACAGGTAACGTTTTGTCTTTTAACTTAAGACATCTTCGGAGCAAAGGATATGCAGCAGGGGAACTTTTTCCTATTCATGAGCTATAGTCGTCGGCTTTCATGAAAGGGCGTAAATTGTTTTTAAATTTACGTTTTTACTCGCCATAATTTTGACAGCTGAAGCTATGGTCAATGGGAAAGCAGCTTTTACACAGAGTATGGATTAAACAAGCAATTGCTTCGTTTATATTACCTTCTTTTCTTCTCCAATCACATTCCATGTTCCATTCGACCTGACATACAACTTCTCGTTATCCTTTCGATATTCCAGTAATCCTGGTACAGGTGGTACTTTTTGAGCAGCAGTGCCATCTGGGACGACCACAATCTGCCGACAATGACAAGCATTTTAATTTATAACGTTTATTTTCGAATTAACCCTATACTAAACTTGTTCATCAATCAGGGTCGTACTGAAGGAGGAGGGTATTTGGGGGAGGGGGCGGGGGCGGTGTAGCACCCCCCCCCCAAGTTCACTCCATTACGCAATATTCGGAAAATTCGAACGTATTCAGAGGAGAAGTAGGCTAAAAGGTGCGTTCGACGTTTACCTTTGTGACTTATTGAATTTTTGTTAACAATAAAAAGCTTATACCGAACTGTGAAAAAATACAAAAGTAATGATCGGTCATGTAAGCTAACAAAAATAATAAGGATAATATAAACTAGCATCAGCTTGGTTTTCTTATGTACATGTCGAGAAAATAGTCCAGGAATTTTAATCTCCCATTCGGAAATATCGGCTCAGTACCCCCTTACTTGGGAGTGTCTAGGTACGCCCCGTCATCAAAATTCCTGTTGGGCAACGACAAATTAAAAAGGTAGTGTTATTTATTTAATTTCGATTGATTCGATTATAGCAAGATAATTACTTACACCTTCGTTGAGAAGAGCTTCATTTTGACTGCATCGACCCTAAAAATAACAAAATTACAAAGGAAACCCTCAGTTTTGAAATGTCTCGTTATGGTTTAATGTCATAGAACGATTGAAAAGATGGAAATATAGTAACAGCGCATTTGTTATTGTGAAACAACTTGTAATTAGAGTAGAGTGAAAGTAAGGGTTCTGGCGCAATTCGGCCACGCCCCCTTTTATGCAAATGAGATATTTTTTCAAAAAGTTTCAATTTTGAAATCTGTGCAATCATAATACAAATTTATACTAAACGTGCTCAAACACGTTTTATGCAAATGAGGTCATAATACTAATTTATACTAAACGAGCTCAAACACGTTTTATGCAAATGAAGTCATAATACTAATTTATACTAAAATATGTTTTTAGGGGCAAGCGCAATTCGGCCACGCCCCCTTTTATGCAAATGAGATATTTTTTCAAAAAGTTTCAATTTTGAAATCTGTGCAATC
>JAODVM010276440.1:0-12280 GCA_025400095.1 Phenganax marumi | reverse complement strand
GGGTTTGTTGGGGGGGGGGGGTAGGTTGGGTTGGCGGGTTTGCCGCACTGGAACCTTTGCCAGATGTTTCGCCAGCATCGGCATTGTCGTTCGACTCGGAGGAATCCTCCAGTGTTCAGGCGAGGTTTATTGTTCGGCTCAGCAGCAGGAACACGTGGTTCCACCACGTCATAGGGGTCTTCCTCATCATGAGGAAGAGAATCATCTGCAAGATTGACATTTTGTTCTAAAATAATCAAGAATAATCCACACACAAATGCATTCACAAAACTAACTTCAGCCACTAAGTGGCAATGCACCCCTCTTTGTTATTTTAAGCTCATTAATGTTGTATGATTCTTACTTGTTAGGGTAAGACTGTATGGCCACTTAACAGGTTAACCATACGTATGACAACCATATATGTAAAACAACAAAATGAAACAGTATAATTAGCATTTAAAGAAGGTAAACTTACGCATTTCCCTGTTCTTCTAAAACAAAAAGTACATGAAAATTAACAAAATACCAAATATCTTGGAAATAAAGCATATAGGAGATGCTGTTTAAACTTCCAGCGATTTTTAGCGACAAGATGAGTTTCGTGATTTCTCAGATGGCGATAACTAATTCACGTGAAAATCACTTACTTGCGATAAAAAGTGACACAATGGAAGACGACAAACGTTTCGAGTAAGTCAGCAACGTAAACACATAAATCTCATCATGTGTATTGTCCATGTGTTTTAACACCTAGGTTTCTGGTGGTAACAGGTTGACTCTCGGTAGAGTGCAGTTTGGTGTAGCAACTCCGCCGCCTTGCGATGACTCGGCGATGATCTCTGCTCTTTCGTTAGTGGGTAAAAACTGCCATACTAGTCTAGCGACAGTTGCTGCATCTTCATCAAATGTCCAGTCTATAACATCATCCCCTGAAGCAGCCATCAAACTTTAACCTCCAGATGGTAGATTGATTTTTCATAGTACCACAGTACCATATAGTGTCGGTGGCAGTACAGCATAGCACATATATAGGCTAAATTAAACATAGAATATGGCGCATTGCATTTCAGTGGCTTCAAAACACAACACGTGTTTTTTGAGCTTACTGGCAAAAACTGTTCTCCCTAATTCACTAGTTTCTCCAACGATCAAACGAACATGGATTCGTACACATTCTTACCCTATTACCATCAATCTTTCCATCAACTTTCGACCATTTCACTGTGGTTAACACTATTTACATTTAGGTTGGCAATTTCTAAATCCTTCATTTTAGAGTCCTCCACATCAAGTATTGAGCATAGGCTTTCCGAGGCTGACTCTTTTATTGGTTTAACAGTGCTATTGGGGACATTAGTGTTATTAGAATCTTTACACTTTACTGTAAAAAAAGCTGCTGAACTATATTCGATAGGTTGTGTAGTATAAATAAAATGGCAATTCGTGTTTCGAAGGCCCACTTTTGAGACACCTTGCATAACTTTGAGACGCCTTGCATATAAGATCTAGAGCGGGTCTTGTAGTCTTTAGACCATGTTGATAAAATAAGATTTTGAAAAATGTAGACAAGTGTAAAGAGGTCACTATACTCACACTTCCACCGGTCCACTTGGGGATGCATCGTTCTTCTCTTTTTTGTCTTTCTTGTCTTTACCACCATCTTTGTACTCCGCTATAGTTTTAGTGCAGGTGTTGCTATTGGAAACAACTGTGGTATTGTCACAACATTTGTGCAGCTAATCACTGTGGTTGGTTTAGTAAATGGCATTGAAACATTGCAATACACGTACGTAAGAGAAAGCCTTTCATTTAATTATCTGCATAATGGAAACTACCAAATTTGGATTACATCAATGTCAATACATCTTTTAACATTATTCCCGTAGTATATGTAGCAGCAGAACACAAGTACAGACTAAAGTATAGCCTGGGCACGTGACATAGTCAAATAGTTTACCTTAGACATAAAACATCTTTTACAACAAAAAACAAGGTTTTTTTGTAAATTACAGTGATTGTGTTGAAACAGCACCTTACTTTAATACATGAGCTAAACGTGGATATTAATTGTGCTATGGTACTACCTCAACATTTTTTCATAAAAATATATAAATTTAAAATTGGAAGTTATCGTGCTACCGTACTGTAGCCATATATTTCATTATACGCCAAGCATGATTAAAACAAAAGGAGAAAGACCTGATTATTAGTTCTGCATGGTGAGTTAGCGTTGTAGTTCACGTCCACATTTTTTAAAACTAGTGTTGCTGGTGGTATATTATTTCGACACCAGGTAACTTGCTCGAATGAATGTTAACGGGATCAGATGCAATTATTGAGGCAATTACTTCAGACGGAGAACCAGTAGAACTAGCTCCAAGTCCGAGATACTACCGTTGCTGGATTATTTTTAAACGTTCAGTCTATGACTATATCATTTCCAGGACCAGCAATTAATTCATGATCGCCATGCCATCTGTCAACCACGTATGATTTGCCGGGGGGGGCGTATCTCCCAGTCCTTTTGCACGAACATTGGATATTATCGCTTATGTCAACAGTCGTTGACAATGAGACCAGATTAGGTATAATAATTTACTTTGGTAAAATTTTGTGAATTTTACGGAATCTTTAGTAATGAATTCTTTTTGGTAAAATTTTAGTAAAATTCTGAAGATTTAGTAATTAATGTGGTAATATAGCTAAAAACTAGTTTTTCTTGATTACTCACGTGCTGAAACTTATGGGCAGAATTGCTCAGCCCCAAAACGTCATGCTCAATCACAGTTTAAACTTGAAAAACCCTCCAATTTGAAGCACATTTCATAAAATTAACAAGTTTTCAGGCTAACTTCTGGTGAAACGCAGCCTTACTTTTTCTGCCACTGTGACGTAACAATTGCGTTTTGGCATTATCATGACGTCATTCCAGATAAACAGACAGTTGGTAAAATTTTTCTTAATTTAGTAAAATTTCAACACAAATTTGGTAAACACCCCTGAAAAAATCTGGTCACACTGAACGAAACATAACTTCTCTCATCCGAGAGTTCGATTGTTCTATGTTGTCATGAGAGTTTCCGCGCTCACACAAGCGTTGCCAATGCCACTTGATGTAACATCCTGTTTACTTACTTTTGATGGTGGGATGTACTCTGACTTGGGCTATGTAATATATCGTTAAACTATTATGTATAATTAAAACATTGCTACGCGTGACCCTCATTAGGAAATGAATATAATTGAATGTTTGCTAACAACCAGATGGACAAATGAGTATGCACAATTTTGCTTGTATGCACAAATGTGCTTAATCATGCCATTTATATACGAGTTTCAAGTAAATGTCATATGAAATAAGCCCAGCAAAATTGCAGTTCTGAGGATAATTTTCAAGATGAACCCAGAATTAATTTTTAACAATGAAACTATTTTAGAACAATTATGCACTAATATAAGCCTCTTGATCTAATGAGACACAATACGCAGATATTTGTATGCACCCTACAATAGCCAATCAGTTTAAAACTTAATTATTTATGGTAAAAACACCACAGTGCAAGCAGTCAAGTAACAAACTCTACTTACACCACAAGACTAAAACACTACAATTAACTAATTACGTAAACTTACTCCTTAAAATGTGAATCAACATGTTGTTCAAAATCGTGTTGCAAACAATTGGGTGGAAAAAAGATTTGACACATTGGACACTGACGCCCATTTTGAATTGATGTTGGTAGAGCAGACGGTGGACCTTGACTTGTTTTATCCACGGGGGCAGATTCGACGGCATTTTCTGTATAGAAACATAGCTATTTTAACAATTAAATCACTTGAATATAAATTGCGTGCATTTTATAAAACATTCCTGCCCATGGTATAGCACAATATGGTTATATTGCCCCATGCAATAATAGAGCGAAATGAGTGGAGCAATTGCAGAATACCCTGCCAAATGCTGTTACTCAGAACTGAACCTGACCCTGACACTAACCCAATCCTAACCCTAACCCAGTGTGGCGGGGTATTCTGCAATTGTACCAAATGAGTTATACCTAATACTACCACAGGAGTCAGTTAAAACAATTTGGATTACTGCCCAGATCAACTCCTAAAGTGTATACATAGCACAGTATAGTGTGCCTTTAGCCCTTTACCCAGAATTACACATACCATAAAGAGAAAAACTTGCATTCATGAAAACTACTTTCACTTGTCTATGATATATCATATCATTGTTAAAAGCATGCTCAGTGAAATCTCAACCTTGGTGTTAGTTCTTACCTTGGTTTGCAACTGAAGCATTGTGGCTGGCAACAGAATCAACAAGTCCCACCATCTCCCTCAACTCCTCAATTTCCTTAGTCTGCTTTCTTTTCTCCTCCTGCAAGTTCTCTTTTTCAGCAAGAAGCTTGGTATTCTGTTCACCTGCTTTCTCCAGAGCATCTTGAAGCTCCTCATTCTCTCGACTGTGCAAAAATTATTTTGTTTTCACTAACTCTCCAGAAAAGGACTATACTGGTGCACTAACAATCAAGTTAGTGATAGCATTTTGCATAGTGCATTTACTGTAGTACATTTTTCATCTAGGAACGACATGGATAAAACATTTCTTGAAGGTAGTGGTCGCTTTTTAAGCAATAATACATTTTACAGTATCTAGACTGCATCCTTCTAGCTACCTTGACTGGCTTATAAATCCAAGTCCGAGAATAAAGGTTTTACACCAAAGTATATAGTGCAATGTACAATTACATTACCGAAGGATGCTTGTGGATGCGCAGCAATAACAAACTATAGGGAAAGAATTCAGAAGTATCATCAATTACCTTAGAGCTGCAATCATACATTTATTTTCTTCAACTGCTTCCTGGTAAGTCTTTTCAACTTCCTTCAAGGTTTCAGTCTTGGCTTCAAGTTGGTTGTGAAGACATTCAATATGAGATTGAAGTTGCTTGTCTTCAAGAAGACGTTTTTGTGTTTCCTCAGAACTGATGCAAGACTCCTTCACAAGTTTTTCAACTTCTTGCCGTAAAACTGCATTTTCCTTGTTGACCTACAGTACGAACATACAAATTAAACCACTGACTAGCAATGCACCCAGTGTGTCTTATTTATTCTCCAGGCCATATAATTTTACTCTGAATAGAGTGAGACTGTGATACGTATATTGGTTTACAAAACAGGCAACAGTACACTGCGTTAAGACCAAAAGCCCTTTGTCAAGTTATATAATTAATCTACCCTATGAAAGTAAAGAAAATTAACAGCAAGGCTTTTTCTTCAAAACAATCCCACTGAAATATATGTTCCATGTACAGGTATATCTTGCTTTGCTATTATCCACAAACTCAATTAACTAGCACTCACAAAAATACGTACCTTTAGCAGTTCTTCCTTGGCTGCTTGTGTATCAGCCCTATAATTTTCCAATGATTTCTTTAGGGCAGCTGCATTCGTCTTTTCGTTCTCAAGAGATTGTTTAAGATTTCGATTCTCAAATTCTGTCTCAGAAGATGGACTCTGGGGTTTTGTTTGACCATTGGAATCTTTTTGAGCTTTGTTCAGCTGTTTTTCAAATTTCTGACACTCTTTGAATTTTGCCTTGTAAGCCTCCGCCCCCATGTTAAGTCTAATCCGAAGATCTTCAATTTGCTTTTTCATGTTTGCCATTTGAAAACGCATGTCAGATTCAGGCAGTCCCGACTGGAAAGTTGTCAGTTGCCGCTTTAAATCTGCTTTTTGTCTCCAGAGATTCTCTGAATCTTTCTTTGCTTGTAGATACTGCTTTCTCAGCTGGCTATGTGCTGTTTGCAAGGCAAAATATGGTCCTTGCAAAGATGTACTATTTTCAGGCTGGCCACTCCCAGCTGCACTTGACTGCAAGCTCTCACGTTCCTTGGCAGCTTCCAGTTGTTGTGTTTGCACTTCCATTTTTTTTTGCATTTCTTCGATATCCTTCTCTTTCAATGTGACATATTCTTCTAGGCGTTTTATCTCCTGGGCCTGTTCTTCAATTTTCAGCAAAGATGAGAAATTTTTAGATAGCTCACAATTCAGCTGCTCTTGAAGCTGATCAACTTGCCGATCTGATGCAGAACTCAATGAGTTGTTCAATGCTCTCTCTTGATGCAGCTGTTCTTGCATCCTCATAACAGAATCATGATGCTCTTTCACTTGTTGCTGATTCAATTCTTGTTGAATCTCGAGTGCTGAAAGAGCTTCGCAATGTTGTTTCTTCGTGATCTCTAACCTTTCATGGTGTTCATCCAACTTGGATGACAACATTTCAATTTGCTTTTCGAACTGCGCAATTTCTTGTTGATGCTTCTGTTGCAAAGACAACTGTTTTTCACCAACAGAACGAGACAAATCCTCTATTTCTTTCTGGTTAGCAGCCAGTTCCTCTTTCATCAGTCCATTTTCAGCTTCCAATTTGCCTACTTCTTCAAATTGCTCAGTCAGAGAGGTCTCCAGAGCAGCCAGTGCTTGTTTTGATTTTTTTAAAGAGTCATCAGTCTTTTCCATCTCACTGGCTATACTATCGTAACTTTGTTTCTGAGCAGCATTTTCGTTTTTCAAATTCTCAATTTCACTTTCCAAAGCAGCAATCTTAGCACTACTTTTGCCAACAGTATCCAAAAGGTTTTGGATGACACCATCTTTGTGGGCAATATCCTTAGCAAGTTGGGATGTAACTTCTTCAAACTTCTGCTGATCTGAGCTAGTTTGAGCTCGCAGAAGCCGCTCGTTGTTCAACTGCTTTTCAACTTCAGCATGTTTATCTTTGGCTGTTTTTAGATCATCCTTTGTTTTCTTGAGCAACTCAACCGTCTTCTTGAACTTTTTTTCTTGTGCCTGTTTTTCAAATTTTGCTTCTTCCAATTCTTCGCTCATCATTTCCATATCGAGGGCCATTTTGCGCCTTTTCTCTTCAAGATTTAGCACCATGTCCTGAAATTTAAAGCACTCCGCCTCAGATTTTTCCTTAGACTCCATTAACGCGGCGTTCTCGTCGTTGGCTTTCGCGAGCGATTCTTCGAGGAGCGTGGTGCGGTTTTTCACAATCAACAAAACGTCGCCGCTTTCGTCTTGTTCTTCACTACATTGCAGGTCGCCGGGCTTTGAGAAACTTATCTGGAACGGATAGCTAGCGCCACGAATTTCCCCGCTGCTAGTAACGTAACAGAACTGGTAGAACTCGCTTTCATCAGACGGCAATTTGCTTCCGCGAAAAACAACCGAATTCTGCGAAGACATAGAAGCCGTAAGTTCTTGAGCACTTTCGAGAACTGGCGAGTATTCGTAACACAAAAAATCGTTCGGAGACTGCCAACCGACTTTGTAGAGCCCTATCCAGTCGTTCGTCGTCGTCGAGACTGAAGGCTTTATAGAATAACAGCAACGTATATCCTTTGCGGGAACGTACACTTCTTGAATGTTGTGAAAAACAACTCCAGCAAATATCGACTCTTCTTGCAAATCGTCACCCATATTGTCGTTGTTACTAGCGCTTTTCATTGCTAATGTTACGAGGCTTCGTGTCCTTCAAGGGGTTTCAAATGAACTAAATGGTTACTCGACAAAATTCCAGGTCGCTGACAAAGTGTTTTCGTGGAATGTAATTAATTACAGCATTTCTTTTCTTTGTAGATGACGACAGCACTGGCCACTGGGGAAGCAAGGAATTTGCTGACGCACGCTTCCACTTGGTAAGAATATTCCATCCAACAGGGACTTCGAAAATACTTTTCTGAGTGCTGTGTATATTTGCACGATTTTGTTGCGCAGAGAATGGTAGAGTCAAAGTACGGCTGCACGTCACGCGCGTGCTATTTTGGCCGATTTTGCATGACGAATGATTGAGCCACGAGGTCACAGACTAAAGAACATAACAGGATCACATCATCACAATTCGAAATTCACTGAAAAGAGGAAAACCACAATGCTGGAAAAAAACACAATATTTGTGTTTACGTCATATAGCTCGTAAATTGACTTTATTAGAACGAACATTGTTTGTGGGGAAAGAGTGTGTGAAAATTAAACAATATAATTATAAACTTCGGAGAAAAAGGTATTATTTAGTACTTTGTACTAGATTTTTATGTAGTTTGAAAATAGTCTCCAGGTATTTTTTCCAAGATTGCAGATAATGCACGATTGATTGCACGGTTAAAAAGTTAGCCTGTTTCAATAAAATGCATGTTCTTATTTTTTTATTTCGAAGACGAGTGGAGCTCCAAACTTCTTATTCCAAACTATCACCAATGACAAGTCGAACATTTCTTTTTCAACTATTTCAACCAGTTCAGTTATTTATGACCAGGACCATAATAAACACATAACAACACCAAATAACAAAATTATGAGCCATTTCTTCAATGATGATAAAGGTCCGTTGATGAACTCATCTTTCTAGAAAGGAAAAGAACAACGTCATCTTGCGCCGTGGGAAAGTACCTCCACCGCAACTATGATACTGTCTTGAAACATATTTCATGATTTTTAGTGCAACATTTGAGTCGTTTAAAACAGGATTGAACGGTACAATAATTCATATTAATTAAACAGTCTTCAATGTATATTTTTGGTACAACTGAAAATTCTTCTTTTTCTCATTGAATATACAGGTATACAGTAAATGACAAAGAAGAAATTTTCAATCAGACCAGAAACAAACATTCACTATTGTCATCCAAATGTCATTTTTGTGAACATAACAAGCATACATACATCTACGTTGCTGCAAACATAACGATTTCACTGTATGTTCTGAAATGCATCTTTGGATAACATAAATGGATAATATACGCTTCAGAATAATATTTCATCTAGTAAAAGAAAAGGAAATTCGCGGAAAGACCTTATGAAAGTTAGTAAAATTGCGAAATTTGGTTGCGAAATATTGTAAAGTGCGCAATATACAGCTCTGCGAAGTTTACAAATTCTGTACACTTTTGTACTACGTGCGGAAATTTGTAACTAAAATAGTTAAGGCTGCCTTCAAGTTGTGCGTTTTGGAGGCCTAGTTTAGATCTCGCACTTCTATTGAGTCAAATGCAATTCAAACAATAGATAATGAGATGACTACCTCATTATTTATCTCATTACCTACTGTTTGAATTGCATTTGACTCGACAAAAGCGCGACGTCTAAACTAGGCCTGACACCCACGTAACAGTTATAATTTTTCAAATTTTATAGTTTTTAAATATACTAACAAAGAGACGTGTCTCGTCGTCATTATTCAAAAGTCCAAACCATTCTTCTTTCGGTTGTTTATAGGATTGGTTTTATTACAATTTAAATTATTTCACACGTGTACGTGCGTGTCAAAAACGCATGAATGGAAAGCATTCTTCACCAATTTCCGCACGTAACACAAAAGTATACAAAAATTTGCAAACTTCGCATAGCTACATTTCGCACTATTTATACTTTTTCTAGTTGAGGTGATGGATTTCCTTCGCTTTACCCAACTCAACAATTTGTCTAAAGCGTTTATTGTCCGTTATCTCCATCAAATATCTAAACTGGCTTTCGACATTATCTTGATATGATATTATCAGCATTGTTACCAATTGTTTCGAGCTCATGAAGTTAACGGTCTCTTCAAGTTTGTCGCTAAAAGCATCAAAGGAAAAGTTGCTGCGCACATGTTCACGTCCCCGTTTCCCAAATTCTTCGACTATCTCCAAACTTTGGATCACTCTTTGCATTGCGGTGGAGAATGCTTCATCATTGGGCTCGCACAAAAATCCTGTTTTTTCATGAAGAACGGTCTCCAGAGGACCTCCTGTATTGACGGCAATGACAGGACGCTGCATGTACATTGCTTCAATAGGAACTATACCAAAGTGTTCGTTTGTTGGAGTGTAGATTAAGCAAGAAGATCTTGCGAGCAGAGCTAGTTTTTCTGTATCACTGAAAGACCTAATAAATGTAACGTGTTTTGCAAGATCGTTTTCCTCGGCAAATTCTACAAGTTCAAGGTAATGGTCTTTGTTTTCCGTAACACGTTTATCATAACCACCTGAGAATAACAAAAAGCCATGATTAGTTTGCGCGCAAACACCACATGGAACCGTTAACTTATCTACGTCTAAGTGCTTCTGGTGTATTACATGATTTCCTTACATTGACAGCACCATTTTCAATGAATGAATGCTGTTACTCACTACAGCAGTAGGAAATCTTTACCACAGTCTGTAGAGTTTCAATATATATTACCTGCCATAACCAAATGAATTTTCTTCCAATCTTCTTGTGATACTTTGCGTTTTAAACAGTCCAAAGATCGAAGTGCCAACTTCAGATTCTTTTTTCGCTCAAAACGATTAATTGATAAGAATACAATTTTGGCAGTTTCTGGAATGCCCTGTATGTTGACCTGTTTGAGATCAACATCTGCATCATAGGCTTTGAAATTTAAAGATGGGTACAACACTCTTGGATTCGTATTTGTTAATGATTTAAAAGTCTCAAAAAAAGTCTTCGCAGTGAAGTTGCTGTTTACAAGAACACAATCTGCCATGCCTATATAAGCATAAAAATGTTGTAGATATGGTACTTGTACTGCAAGTACACATTTTCATCCCTGTGGTACTTTGCTCTGTCTAATGCCTGAAATTGGATTCATCAGGATGCAATTCTAAACATTTGATAAATCAGCAAAGCTGTCTGGAAACTGCATTTGCAAACCCAACATTTGAGTGTTTCGCTCTGTCTGCATCAGCAGAGGAATTTACTGTTTCGATTTTGCACAGTAATATCTACAATTTGTAGTGTTAGAAAATAGTCTCAACCACAATCAAAACAAGTACGAGCATACTAATGGACCAGGAACTGGGTGTCTACACATACTATATCTACACAAGGTGTATAGAACTTCAACCCTTTTGAATTAAAATTAGCTACTTGTTCATGTACAACCTACTGTGTCGAATTCACAGCTTTGTCTAGAAACTCTCACTTACAGCTTTTGAGGTAGAAGTGTACAATGCCTTAAATGTTGGTCGTATCCATGTTGCAACAGCTTATACCATATGGCTTGCATTTGTCTGTGAATATTAATGATGCATGATAATTATTGTACAATTACAGCAAAACTTTGGTTTTAGTTGTTTTGCTAAATCGAAATCAAACATTGAACTCCGTGAATTGACAAGTAATATAATTTTACATCATTGTGTCAAATTTCACAAAGATTGGACGACAAACGAGAAAGCCTTAGGTTTTGTCGAAGAGCATCGCCCCAAACAAGAACAAGAACAACAAAAACAACAACAACAAGTTTAGCAACCACTGGTGACCAGTTCCTGGTCCAAAAATTTACCTTTCTAAATAGTCAAAAAGTCAGCCGACTGTGATGAACTCAGTGACTCTTTCAAAAAAAACGTTATACCTGTAGATTTCTCTTCCAGCCAATCCAACGGCGCACGATACAATTTCTTTGCCAAAGTTCGCCTCTGTGTCAGCAATTGATCAGGGAAATGACAATAAAATAACACCTTTGCTTTGGATAACAAACGCAGCACTGGAATACAGACGGATATTTGATCACAAAATATAATATCCGGTTCAAAGTTTGAAAACAAGACCAAATACAAAGCAACATAGATCATCCGTATATAAGCAAACAAAGCGTAGAAAGAGCCAAATATACGACGGGGTAGCCAGTCTCCTACGCAAGTTACACCGATCGTTCCGTCTCTGGTTTCTTGAAAACAGTGCGATGCGTCGTGGTGCGCGGTGAAGATGTGAACTTTATGACCGCGTGTCTTTAAAGCTACAGCAGCGTCGACCACAAGCCTTTCTGCGCCGCCAATTCCCAAATCTGGATGAACGAACGCAACGACCACCATCTTGGATATTTTTAAATAACACCCGATTCGTAGGCGAGTTAAATGCATAAATAAAATATATTCCCTCGGTTTTCAAGCTTTTCGAATTTGGACCACTCAAGTCTGATTTTTTGCAGTTACGAGTAGGTGTCAGATGGGTCAGACGTGACTTAGAAACCTCCTATTATTCAGGGGCTGATTACATGGGGAGTTTTCAGCCCGGGCTGAGTTTCAGCCCAGTTAACCGGGCTGGAAACTCAGCCCGGTCTAACTATGCATCACTAATAAAAACAATCGCGCGATTACATGGCGACATTTTCAGCCCGGGTTGAAATTCAGCCCGGGCTGAAATTTCAGCCCGGTTGGCGCAAGCCGGGCTGAAATTCGCCCCGGGCTGAAAATTTCGTCATGTAATTGCTTCAGCCCGGGCTGGAAATTTCACGCGCATG